>QQXO01000031.1:0-121073 GCA_003709845.1 Chaetothyriales sp. CBS 134916
TGTTGATGGATGAAGTGGAAGGGGGGAGTCGCGAAATTGACGCGCTAAAAATTCACAATTTGGTAGCGGAGGGGATAGGGGCAGAGCTCTAGTGGCTCCAGTAGTCACGTGACAGGATGAGTGACAATTGAGTGACAATTAGGAATAGCTCTACTACTGTACGAGTAGGCTGAATACAGTGCTGATCCAACAGATCGAGAGTCAGTCCGGGCGTCGATCCGGGCGTCGATCCGGGCGTCGATTCGGGTGTCGATTCGGTTGTTAATCTGATGAGGGAGAGATATGAAGAAATGATCGTTTGATATCGCGGCAGACGTCGAGGTATATCAATCGAAACAGAGTTTCTGGTCACGTGAAACTTGTTGTCTTGGCTTGGCAGAGCGGATCTAATCGGGTCTTCTCAGTTTGCTGACTTCTTGCAGTCCAAGTCATCACTTATACCACCCATCGCCGTCTACATCGCCAGTTATGGAGAAATTTTCCCACTGAAAGTACCAGGAGGCTAAGCTCTCCTCTTCTCGCCGATCATGAGGCGGCCTCTGCTTGATACAGTCTCCTATGTTGATGGCCATGGCTGATACGCTAGCCCCTTATACGCTAGTGGCTTGGCACTATATACTCCTAACTCAGCCCGAGGAGCCAACCTTCCGAATACTCTATTAACTGTTTACACAAAAGTTAACTATCATAATGGCATCTGAAGTGGCAGCTGAACCTGGAGTCGAATTTCATGATAACTGTCGCCAACCATTGCTCCAAGCTTTACAGGCTGCACTCTCTAGCGACATAAGACCAACAGCCTGGGCCTGCCTCTGGCTTTGTGAGATTGACATGCTACAGCGATTAGTAGCCCTAGCTCAAGACCCAGCTACACTTCTTGACGTTAAATCATTGTTTGATTCTACTGAAGTTGGAGCCAGAATAGTTCGAAAGTGTAGGACTACAGAGCTGATCTTACTCTATTAAATGACTGACCTTATTTTAGGGACTCAACGAGGAGGATCCCCCTCTACTGCTCCGTCTTCACAAAATCCTTCTACCCCGCAGAGCCCTTCTGCACCACAGCAGCCTTCTACTCCGCAGCCTTCTCCTTTGCAGCATCCTTCTACTCCGCAGCAGCCTTCTCCTTTACCGCACCCTTCTACTCCGCATCAGCCTTCCAACCCCCAGCAGCCTCTCAGTCTGCTACAGTCACCCCACATACAACATCAATCTTCGCCAAATACTCGTTCACAGAAACCGCGAAACCTTGTTAGTTTTTAGACCTATATTTAATGAATCTTTACCATACTAATAATATCTAGGCACTCCATAGGGACCGAATGAAATGTGTCATCACAAAGTCTGGTCATCCGAATGATGTTGCGCATATATACCCATTCTCTATGCGAAGCGATATAACAACCAACTACCAGTTAGCAGACTCTTTTTGGGCAGTCTTGAGGATGTTTTGGTCTCAGGAACGTGTTGACGCCTGGTATAACGCCATATTTCCCCACGGACCTGAGGTTTGCCAAAATCTTATCTCTCTCAGTCCAGAGGTACATTCATATTGGGCAAGAGCATATTTCGCCCTCAAACCGATCAGAATGTCAGAAGACAATAAGCGATTAGATGTACAGTTTTTTTGGCTGTCAGAAAATCCTTATGTTTCAACTGTTGATATCTTGAAGGTGCCATCATTACCAGCAAATCTAGATCATGGTCCTAACCTGGTGAAGCTGTTCAACAATGAAACTGAAGCAAAGATCTGCTCTGGAGATGAACTCACTCTCGAGACAGATGATCCAATTTCTCGTCCCCTACCGGACGTCAGAATATTGGAGATGCAATGGGTTTTGCATCGTGTGGCAGCGATGAGTGGAGCTACGGAAGAAGTCAGTTTTCATGAGTACAGTGATGATGGCAACAATGAGGATGCTCTCCATTGGCAGGACATTTACACAGACGATGAGTGGGAGATGAATATGGAGGGCATGCAAGCCAAGGATTAGGGGTCGTTGGCAGAACGCTTACCTGTACCACTCAGTGCTGGCGTCTAACCTGCAATTAAGCGTAGTCTGGTTTATGGAGAACCTACATGTGGCATTTGAAGGACCACTTATGTGATGGGCTTCGAAATGCTTGAGCTAGAGCTGCCAGGGGCTACTCGGGGAAGGGGCATCGCGTTCGTTTCGATGAGTATTCGGGCATGAGGGAGCAAGTGGGACATAACGTATCTAGGTTTATATCATAATCATTTATATTAGTGTAACTGCTTGATTCTTTTTGTCTCTCCTCGTGATAGGCCAGGAGGAGGAACAAGGGGCAAGGGGGACCGGCTGGCCACGTGATGCACCACATGACACGCTGTGGCCCTACTGTACTTGTGACACCTACAGTCGATCCTGGTGCGTACGTTCCGACAGTTTGTAACTTGAGAAATCTTTTACCAACTAGGCGGCAAATTTCTATTTAAAGGCATAAGAAGTAATTTCAACTGAATTTTTATTGATACTATAATTTTCACTAGGGGCTGTTTAACGAGAAATATTGTTGTGTGGTCTGGAAATGTAGTGGTTTTGGTGTAAAATTGGGGTGGGGGTACGGAAACTTTTGGCATGTCACTGTGCGATTCACACTCTATTCTCACAACAGCTTCTTCAGTACTCTGCTTGTCCAAAGCTGAACAACAGCCCATCTCCAGTACCAGCATCAATCCTCCGTATCCATCTACTTTACTAGTATCAGTGCACTGTATCTATCCACACTATCCATCCACGGTATACATCCCCAACGTAGCTCAAGCCAGAATGCCAATCACATCCCATCCATGCCAGCCTAGGATGCCTGCCCATGCTCTCTCTAGCAGTCTAGCAGGAATGCTGTCCCCACTCACCAGTCATCCCCCCACCCATCATCCTTGTTCTTCGCCGGCTGGCTGCTTCCGCCGCTGGCAGGCTTCTTGACCGCACTGGTGCCGATGCTGCTGGCCTTCGGTGGCTCAGTGGTCCCAAAGCTGTCCCAGAAGTCTTTCCGCTCCGGCTCAAACTTTCTCCTGGCGGCCGTCTGTCCTGTGTGCGTGTCCTGGCCTTCGACAAACTTGCTGAATGAATCTGCCGCGCTTTTCGCTCCGGACTGGATGCCTTGGCCAGCCGCTACGGCCGCGCTCCGGGCCTGTAATGCAAAATCCGTAGCCGCAATCTGCCGTCGTCAGTCGTCAGTCGCTGCCCAGCAATGGCCATGGAACACTCACATTCCTCGCCGTGGGCTGGATGTAGGAGTCGTTGACCATCTTTGCCTGCTTGCCCACCGTAGCGCTGAACCAGCCAAACCCTTTCGTCAGCGCGGCCACCGGATCCTTCTGGAACTCGTCCGTTGTCGGCATCGTGCTGTCAGTGGTCTCCGCCGCAGCCGGTGGCGGAGCACTACCGAAGCCACCGTACTTGCCTCCTTGGCTGGGCGGGACATTGTCTGGCCGTGCGGCATTGGTCTCGCCCATGCGCGTAAAGAAGGCCTCATTCTGTGCCTTTTGCTGTGCCGATATGCCCGGTCCTCGCTTGCCTGGAGCTGGCGACGCCGTCCGGCTACCCCCGTCACGGCCGAGGCTTGCAGGCGTGGCCGACCGACTGACCTGCTTGGCCAGGGCCGCAGCTCGCTCTTTCTGGAACACGGCCTTGTCGAATCCGCGGCCCTCCACCTGCGCTGCCAAGCGCTCCTTGTACTCTTCGCCGATCTCGCTGTCGTATCGCTCCTTCACTGTGCATTCGTCGAACGGTGTCGCGTTGTTTTTGGTGAAGAAGTCTTGGAAGGCCTTGTTGCCGCCGTACTGCATCCGCAGGATCTCGTACTGCTTGAACGCGTCCATGGAAATCGACCTCACAAAGGACACGTGCACACCCAGTCCTCGATGCGTGCCAGCGCACGTCAGGCAGATGAAGGTGCCGAACTTGGGCGACGCCTGCACCGTGTTAGTTGACGCGTGCTGTATGCGCACCAACACAGAAGGCACACACCCATTGCGGCGATGGAGCGCCACAGTCACAGCATCGGTCGTTGAGGCTGCCCTCCTTTTTCTGGATCTGCGCAAGCTACACCGCCGTCAGCCAAGCCCATCAGATGCCAGGGAGGAGAAGGTGGCATAGCGACCAACTGACTTTCGATCGGGTCTCGGGGTCGACCTCCCACGACGCCTTGGTCGCCATGTCGAGAGTGCTGAGCGTGGCCACGCACCACAGCGATACCCCCGGTCTGGTTTTATTTTAATGGGCAAAGATGGACGCCTGTGACGTAGCTCCAGCCCCAACCCCTTAATCCTGTTGTGTGCGTGCGACACGTGCTCCACCACACGTTGCTTCCACAAAACCGTACTGGCAGAAAGATCAAGGAAATCTTACTTTTGTAAATACCATTCGGCAATATACGGGGATGGCCTACACACACTATATGTGCCACTGGTCGAGGGAGGGTAGACATGCGCAATATAGAAAAGAAGGTCGTGCACAGCCTAGAGTACCGTACCGGCCGTCAAACTCTGTTATCTAGCCCCACACTGTCCTGTAGTATACCGCAGAAAGCTGAGTCTGATAATAAATCCAAGAGAAGGTCTATGGTAGTTCCAAGAAACGAAGCCTCAAGCCAATAAGAAAATGCAATAAGGAAATGATCGAGCCTCGCGGCTGCCATCTCAACTTATCGGTGGACTGCCGCCTGACTCGTCCGTGCTTGCCTGAAGAAACTGCGTCAGAATGAGTGCAACGGCGCCAAGGAGGAAAGATGTCGTGGGAGAACGATTCACTACTAGCAGGAAGGCACAGAACTCAAAGTCGAGTGACTCACTACCATCCAAGGCAATCGCCCTTACTAAGCTGAGGGATACAGTGAAACAGGCATACACCCGCCACGCCACGTGTCTTCCTTCAGCCTCATCCTTAAGCTCCTTCCTGCGCTTCACCACAACGTTGTGTTTGTTAATATTATAACAGTCATATCCAGAAGACAAAAGGACTGGCAGATTCTGCAAGTGGACGTGTCCCTGAGTACTGACCCACTTGCCCCAGAGCTTGGCCTATTTTGGGAAGGCGCAGTCAATATCCCTGCCTGCAGCCCCAGCGCCACCGTAAAGAAATAATAATTTCAGACCCCTTGATGAGCCTCTCCCTTCTTCATCCATCAGGTTTGTCCACACCGAGCACCCATCAGATCCAAACTTTGAATCTAGGGCACTCAGCTACCCTTCGCACCCCTCATCAATCTATTCCCAAGGCAGCCTTTAAGGTTACCTGAGTTCCTTCCCCACAAGTTCACCAGCTCAACTTGTCCTCAGCCACAATGTCCACTGCCGTCGATAACCTCGCTGAAGGCGTCAACAACATCTCCATCGAGGATCCCGCGGCCGCTGCAAGCCAAGAGGCCATTTCTGCCTCTGCAGCCGAGGGACGTCGTCTGTATATTGGGAATCTCGCGTACGCGACCACTGAGGCGGAACTCAGGCAGTTCTTCTCCGGTTACGATGTGTAAGGACTTCATCTCTCTTTCCTCTTCTTCGCTGTCTTGTTGACCGCGTTGTCGCTAACCTCTCCTGTCAGCGAGTCTACCTCTATCCCCGTCAACCCGCGCACCAACCGCCCTGTTGGCTACGCCTTTGTCGATCTCAAGTCGGCCGACGAGGCCGAGAAGGCCATCACCGGCCTTACAGGCAAAGACATCCTCGAGCGCAAGGTCAGCGTCCAGCTAGCCCGCAAGCCTGAAGAGGCCAAGAAGGTGGAAGGTGTCGAGGGTGACAAGAGAACTTCCACCAGAGGTCGTGGTGCCCGTGGCCGTGGCCGTGGCGGTCGCGCACGTGCTACCCGTGCCCCTGGTGCTGATGAGACCGCTACCCCCACCGGCGCCGTCGACACTCCTCTTCCCTTGACTGATGTTACCAACGAGGCCAACCAAGCCTCCGGCCCCTCCGACAAGACCCATGGCCCTCGCCCACCCAAGGTCCGTGGCCCTCCCGAGGACGGTATCCCTTCCACCACCAAGGTCATGGTTGCCAATCTGCCCTACGATCTTACCGAGGAAAAGGTAAGCCATGTGTCTCACATCCTGACCGTCAGCTGACGATTTCTAGCTCAAGGAACTCTTCGCAGACTACGAGCCCACCTCGGCCAAGATCGCCCTGCGTCCCATCCCCCGGTTCATGGTCAAGAAGCTCCAGGCTCGTGGTGAGGCTCGCAAGGGCCGTGGCTTCGGCTTCGTCACCCTGGCCTCCGAGGAGCTGCAGCAAAAGGCGGTTAGTGAGATGAACGGCAGGGAGATTGAAGGCCGTGAGATCGCGGTCAAGGTTGCCATCGACAGCCCCGGCAAGGAAGATGGTGCTGAGGTCGCTGAGGTCGCTGAGAACGGCACCAATGGCGTTGCTACTACCGAGCCTGCTGCGGCATAGTTACCCACATCCACACCAAGGAGACCCATCTCGTCGTTAGCAAAGCATCATTCCCCCATATGACAATCCGACGGCTTCACTGCTTGTTATTCTGGAATGCTGAGCGAACCGAGCTTTAATTTAATGTCAACGCGGTTGAGAGATTAGCCCCACAGCAAGTCATACGATCTCTACCAACGAGCTGGCTGTATCTTCAAATACCAATCCAATAAATGAACTCTCGCTGCACGCTTGTTTGATATCCCAACGTGAATACTCGCATATGACTGCCGCTAAAATTACGGAGTGGCTCTCGTGAGAGATCGGTGCGAGTTGCCTTGGAAAAACTATCGAAAATATCTGATCATATACTACTAAATCCTAAAAGCGTGTTGAATTCGTGTCCAAAATTCCAGTCTGGATGGTGTAGTTGGTTATCACGTCGGTCTCATACTATCTACGTATGACTCAATGAATTTCTCAAACATTGAGGGATCCGAAGGCCGCGAGTTCGAGTCTCGCTCTGGACAATCCTGGTTTTCTTTTTCTTTTTTCATCCCTCTTTTTTTGTAGTGGTTGCGACAAAATACGAATACGGATGCAGCTAGATTCCCCAAGACCCTCCCAGTTCCCAAGTGATTACTCTCCTAGTCCGACTGATGCGTCCAACTCCAGCTAGCACATTGATCTCAGCCACGACTATGTCAAATGGCTGTCACCCCTGCTGCAGCCCAACTGCCACGCCCGGGATCTTGCCTGCGGCACTGGCCTCGTGACTACTCCCCTCGCTAAAGCTATTGGCTCATCAAGTGGTGGCAAGGTAGTCAGCGTGGATGCCACGGCTGCGATGCTGGATGAAGCCAAGAAACAGAATCAGAATAAGAAGAATAAAAATTTAGCAAAGCCGTCGCTGAGATAGTATAATTTGAAGCTGATATTACGTCCTCCGCCAACTTAGATGGGTTAAGGGAGGTTAGGGACATTGTGGTAGATGGGCCCCAACGCGGGTTTGATGTGATTTCGTGCTGTAGCGCTGGTGCTGCTGAGGGACCCCCGGGGCGGCGCTGAAGAAATGGACGCGATTGTTGCGGAACGGTGGATTGCTGATCGTCGACACGCCGACCGAGCATCCCTCACTGCTGCGGCTGTTTACTCAGGCGTTGAGGCTGACAGCTGGCCTAGGTTAGGACTTTGATTGGACTTGGATCACAAGCAGGCACAGTGTGGAAGGCTGCTGGAAAGCTCTGGCTCGGAGATTGTGCAGACCAGGGTGCGGGATGCGAGCCGTGAGGCTGAGAGGGTCTGGAGTGCAGAAGAGTGCGAAGACGTCTTTGAGAGCGAGTTCGCCAAGCATAGTGATTTGCTTGGTATGGAGGAATCAAGGAAGGAGGTGAGAAGAGTCTTTAGGAGCGCTGGGATGACACCGTTAGACAGGACTGCGAGGCCAAGTTTCGCCATCATCCCAGAATATATGTTGTTATTGCCCAGAAAATGGTGTAGATAAATAATTGATACACTGGTGTGGTGATAAGAGGGAAATAGTCGGTAAATGAGAGTGACTGTGGTGGGAGACACAAGAAACAAATGGTGGATGATAGGGTGTCATGCATGATAGTGCAAGGAGAATGGTATTCACTACCAAGGCCAAGGGCTTCAAACAGTTTCGTTCATGCTCATATGTAAACACTGGGAACTTAAGGCTACTCTAGAAACGATGAGCACTTAAGCGCTCTTTGCCGGCTCATTCACGTCCCATAAGCAAAATTGTTTTGTGGAATAGCAGCTGTATTCAATATGCACGTGTGTTTCCCATCCACTGTTGACCAGTACAAAGCTTCAAATAGGAAAGGAGCCGAGCCAGCTTCATCTTACCATCTGACAAGGACATCATTGTCCAGGATTCTTTTTCAGCAGGAGCCTCTTTATTCGCCTCCGCTGAGCATCATGTCGACCGAAGCACTGCAACCAAAGCCGTATGACACCCACCACGTGTCGACTGTCAGAGTTGTGGTACACGCTCTTGGTCCAGTCGAGCGTGGCGCGAGCATCAGCTACAACCACTGGACAATTTCGCTGCTCAGCCCGCACTCACCGCATTCCGTCCGTCTTGATATACAGCCCAGGGGCCCGCAAAACGGAACTCTGATCATAACGGAGCTTCCGTACCTTGTCAGCATGCGGGCAACAGCCCACTTCGACTTCTTGGTCTATCCTGGCAAATTCATCACCGTAGGAAGTGTCAAGGATATCCTTCAATCCAATGGAAGACATAGATATTCTATGACTGATCGCGGAGGTTGTCAATGGTGGTGGTGAGTAACGAACATCCTTTCGGCCCAGAAAAACCATCAAGGCTGTCTGTCTCACCTTTAATACAGTTGGAACGTCATCAAGGACTTGAGCAATGCTGCAATCTTGGGTCCAAACGCTGCAGATGAACTGTGGACCGTGCTGCATAACAATTTCTCTTTCTATGTGCCGTCAATGCAGACAAAGATAGAGATTGGGACATTTTACTGAGGCCAAAAGGAAGCGCCAGGGAACCTCGACAGGGAAGCGATTATACACAGTACATATCAATGCATGTGTTTGGAGATGATGGATTGAAATGCGAAATCAGGCTCCTGGCCGTTGGGTTGCCCCCTGCGTCTGATCAGCCAGCTTCTACCATGAGTTAACTTACCGCTCAAGAAATTTCTCCTTTCACAGGCTCTGAAGCTCCCTTTCGTCCTTTTATTCAGTGCCGCAAACCTTCTCAGTTCAAAACGAGTGCGTCAGAAATTATGGACAGTCTGACTGCGACTGATGTTATGAACCAAGCGTGCTATCTTACTCTTCCTATAAATCGAGAAGTCAGGAGTGGATGGTTGACAGAGTACAAAAAACGATGGAGATACGCCTTCCCCATTCAAGCAGAATTAGCTGTAACCGCCTTCCGCTCGGAAACCATCTCGGGGCAGTCAATCCAACCATTGCTTCATCAGCCAATTATTTCTCCGTCGGGCTGCTGTTTTGATGATCGAGGGGCGCCGCAGCAACCGGATGCCTGTGCTAGAACACCCGTCTGGTAGTAAGCAAGCTGGATATGGTCATTGATTTAAACCCGACGATTCGTCGTTTGAATTGTAGCTCGCTCTTTCTGCCGACCTCATTTGTGCTACGCGATCTCAACTAGCAGCCTTCATTCAGGTAAACGATGTTTGAACGTTCCAAATGGATCAATGTCGAGGCAACTGGGGTACCTGTTTTAAACCCAGGCTAAACAATTTTAGGCTTGGCTCGCTCCCGAGCCGCGTTTTCTAGGACCCCTGTGTGGCGGGGCAGGTACCAGCCTCGCCTAATAATTGCGAAGCCCCACAGCCAACCCCCGTAGATTTTGTGCGTCAAGCTGAGAAATACAAAGGCCGGGCATGAGTGCTAATGCCCAGAATGTCAACGATATCCTCTTTCACACTCAGCTAGCGCATCAAGCGCAGGGCAGTTTCCAATTTCGGAAGTGGCTATCACCTCGGACCCAAGGTTGCTCGTAGCTCGACCTGCCGATACCTGCCACCCTACTTCCCTGTCCGTGTTTACAATCCAGCCTCTTGATCGTTGGATATATTGAATCTATGCAGACAGTACAGCAGTCGATATCAAAAATACCAAAACTGATACTGGCAAAATCAGTGTCACTTCCCATCCGGAACATTAGTCTATCCGATCGGACCTGCCAGGACTTCAGGCACATCCTTCCAGATTGCTCTATATCATGCCACCGACCGCAAGCAGTACTCCCACAACTCCGTTTAATGACAATGCCCAGCCTACCATAACGCTCCCACCACCAACTTCTGAGAGAGGCCACCACCGGTCAAGGACGTCAATTCAACTTCCGCCATTGTCCACTAGGACTACTTCGCTCTCGCCCATCCGATATTCCACCTTTCTCCCTTCTCTCAAATCAAGCAGGAATTCTTCCCCGGAACGACCAGCCAAGGAAGCAGCTGAATTCGATATTGAAGGCGCGGATGCTCGACCCCATATCCATAAACACAAGTCTACGGCATCAGTAACTAAGTTAACGAGTTGGTTTGAAGGGACAAGCGATCCTGTCCACATAACTCTGGTCCCATCACCACGCAAGGAATTGTCGGAATCAGTGACCAGCTTAGAACAAGCTAGCACAATGTTCTCATCAAACTCGGAGGAAGTCGACACTCTCACGCGAAGGCCGTCAGGACCTCGAACGGCTCCAAACTCGACAGGGCTTTCAAGGTTCAGTTTCTTCCGCAAGCCGCCTCAATCACAGCTTAGTCTTACAGCTGAAGGCTATGACGAGCTTTCTCAGCTGGACATTCGAGAAGCTCTGTTCCCCGATGGCAAACCCGACGAGCTCTCTCCTTTGGCCTTTAAGAACCTTCAACTACATGCCGAAGGCACATTGCAGCGGTTTCAAACTGCACACATTGAGCAGCAAAAGATGCTCAAGTCAGTCACAGCGGCAAAGACTGCCCAAGCAGACGACCTTGAAGCTGCAGAGACGCGAAATGAGCACTTGAAGCTACAGCTGGCCGAGATGGCTGAGAGAGCCGCTGAGCAAGAAAGATGGATGGCCGCTTTGAAAGCCGAATTGGATGCTGTGCGGCAGCAGCCTGCATGCGAGGTGGGACTGGCCCAGGGCAGCATCAGAAAGGTCTCACAAAACAGTGCTGGAAGGTGCAGACAAAAAAGGGCTTCTGACGTCTCGACCTCAGAGTCAGAAAGTGGCTCGGATATCATCAGCGTCTTCTCGGATCCAATGTCAGCGGTCGATAGTCCTGGCACATCGGTGGCAGCAAGCCCAGTGATAAAACACGCAACCATGTACCAACCTCATATGGAACAGCAATCGACAGCCATACCGGTTCCAGAGTGCCAGAAGTGCCATGGCTTGAGGCCCGATGAAGCCTGGGACGTGGTCAGCATGATGAAGGCTGAAAGCGGCGTGTTGAAACATCGCATCGCTGAGTTAGAAGGCGCTCACGACGATGCGCTTGCCTTTCTGAAAAGCTTGAATATTGTATAAAGGGCCGAACCGTGTGGCAATCGGGTACTATGTGATACGCATTAATATTTTGATATGACTAGACTTCTAGACGAGTGTAAATGTTTTACGCCATCCCTGACAAAGACTAGTAATTCTGCGTTCTCGCGATACGCGCTCAGCGTAACGCACGATTAAGTACTTATACGTCCCATGGATTCTGCGTTGTGGGGGCGTTGACTACACATCATTACAACAAAGAAAACATCGTGATGGCATCGTTCGAGGGGAGCTGCGTCTGTGGCAAGACGAGATACTCAATCGAATGCCAGCCCCTTAGTGTCACGTGGTGCTATTGCGTCACTTGCCAGAAACAAGGCGATGCCCCTTTTCTTGCATTCGCAGGCTTCGACTCGAGCTCGATATCTTGGACCCATCAACCGAGGGTGTGGAAATCGAGCAGGGCAGCTGACCGACTCCTTTGCCAACACTGTGGCTCAGTGATGGGGATGCAGTATGTGTCTGAGCCTGAGGGGATTGCCGTTGCCTGTGGGACCATCATAAAGGGAGATATACCCGGCCCAAACAAACACATCTTCCTCAAAGACAACCCTTCTTGGTTTGATATACCAGATGATGGTGCTGAAAGACTGCAATGGTTCAGTGATGCATTTGTGCAGAGAGTGGTTGAATGGAAGACAGCAGAGGATATGGCAAAGGATGAGGATGTGTTTGGGGTGTACTGAGTGTTCCGAGGTCTGAGAACAATACTAATTCTGCCATCTGCCAGCTTCAGCTTCACAACAAACAGACTGCAGAATTTTGAGTGAGTAAGTGAATGTTACTCTTGCTTGACTTGTTCCTCCCTGTCCTATTTCTTGACTTTGCACCTGCCCTCCTTCTCTTTTCTGTCTCTCTATGTTTGCTTCCCAGCCTACGCTGCTTGCATAGCTGTCGAGCCTACTTGACTGTTCATGCTACACACCTTTATATTCTACCTTGTGCGTCAATTTTTGGTCTCAGTGGCAACGGTTTGACAGAAACCTGCCACACGTTTGAGGCCATCAAGCTGTTCAAGGGGCAAGTTTCAGTGAGATAAGATGACATCAACCCGACCAACCTCTCTTCATCCGTCCTGGCGCCACTCGAACAACCCATCAGTGTCCAGTCCACTTCAGATCATGTACCCGTCGCGCTCTGCGGAAGGATCTCCTCTGCCTGAGACCCCAACTAGAGCTTCGCGACCGACTGGGTTGGTGACAAGTTTGCATAGTGGGTCTCGTTCTTCTTCCGTGCCTTCAGGCTTGGATGTTCCAAAACAACATTCTCGAGAGACTTCACCAGCCGCGGCCGAAAGCAGCGGCAAGAAGAAAAGCTCAGTGAAGCACCTGACCTGCTTCTGGTGGAAGGAGAGAGGAAAGTGTCGCCACTCTGCCGAAGAATGCCTTTACGCTCATCACGACACGGTTAGTCTTCTCCCCTCCACCTTCACGCCCTCCCACTGACCAGCATACCAGGGCCGCTACACCGACGCTCCTCGCCAAATCATCCCCGGCGAGCCAGCAAAAGCTGGTCGAAACCTCAATCGATCACTCCGTAATATCGCCTTGTCCACGTCTCAGCACCGCTCATCTTCCTCACTCTCTAGTATTGCTGGTCATGCTTGTTCCCGCCCCGACACGCCATCTGCACTCGAGATGCCTCGGCTGCCTACTCCAAGCCCTCGCAGCGTTGAAGCAACAACTTCTCTCCAATCCGATACCGCATTCCTCCGCAACCTTGTTGAGCAGGCGTCTCGCGAGAAAGCAGTCTTGGCGTCGGCCATCGAACGATTGTCGATCGAGAACGACCAACTCAAGCACGACACCGAGGTCAATAGGAATCTTGTCGGTCAGCTGCAGGGAGAGATGAAGCAGTTGACAAGCGAGAGAGACGTACTTCGACAGGTTGTCAGTCAGCTTCAGCAACCCAGTCAGGTGATGCGAGTCAATACGACAAACCCGTTTGGGGTAATTGGCAGCAGCCGACCTGTGGGACAGCCGTTTGGCGGCAGCAGCGTGTGGTCAACTACGGGTGAGAGTGGGCGTGGCCGCAGCGGACTGGGCACTGGCGGCTTGCTCGGAAGCGTCAGCCTGCTCGGAGGTGACCTTGGTAGCGAATCTCTCCCAAAGAAAAAAAGTGCAACAAAGGACGACTTGGGCCACTTGGGCGACTCGGGCTTGGACTTTGGGTCTTAGGGGGACCTTGTCCGACGCGGCTACTGTGTCTATGACGAGGACGACGAGGAGGAGGACTACGACTGCGACTATTACTATGACTCTTACTCCATTGGCAATGTGGAAGATCTCTTTGTGGCCATGCTCTTGCATTATGGCGAGGAGAGGCTATAGGGTACTGCTACAACTACAGAGTTCCGTTTCAAATGTTTTGGCCCCCATCGCAAAAGTGGCGTTTCTAATGCGGATT
Source organism: Chaetothyriales sp. CBS 134916 (assembly GCA_003709845.1). Taxonomy (NCBI): domain Eukaryota; kingdom Fungi; phylum Ascomycota; class Eurotiomycetes; order Chaetothyriales; family Domatiomycetaceae; genus Domatiomyces; species Domatiomyces globalis. The sequence continues at coordinate 13,860 of QQXO01000031.1, forward strand.
TTAGTGTGGCATGTTGTATTGCTGATCAGGCCTTTTGACAGTTCCACTGCTTCCTATTATTGAAAAGTTGTGCCAAGGAATCCAGCTGCAAACTAGCAATTCACCCCTTCATGTTACAGCTCCTGGTGTAAGGCTCAGAATAGATAGGGTGTTGGAGTCACTCTGTAAGGGGATTGGTATACAAAATAATCTCTAGAGGACCTCTGGTCTCTCCTGAGATGGTACTATACACCCAACAGGTCCTGCGCACTATGACACATAGAATATCGCTTATCACCTCCACCTGGTAAGGCTGTAGTCTGCGTTTCCTGTAGCCCCCTACACTAGAGGTCCCTTACTTAGCACAGCCTCCTTTGTATCATCATCAGCCGACCATTGGAGAGTAGTTGTCCCCTTCGGTTCCAAGCTACAGGAGAGCAAGGGAGGTCGCCTCTTCACCAGTGCTTCGACATTGAAACGACAGCGGGCCCTTGCTGAATCCCTGTTACAATAAGTCATGGTGGTTAGAATAAGAACAGTACTTATATTCCATCCACTGCGTTGATAATTATCGTTTTAATATCATTTTATAACTCCTTCATATGAAAGATAAATTTTGGTAGCTCCTTAATATAGCTATCCAGGTATACAGACAAGTCTTCTTCATTTACAAGAATCTCTAGCTTAATGCTTCTATTAAATTCATTCCTAATTCCAGGAATAGATTGTGATGCGGCGAAGAGATTGAACGCTGTTTTGGATTAAAGACTGAGCAACTCAGCGAGAAACCAGTTCTGTTCTCCGTCCTTGACTTGGTATTCGTCTAGTGCATCAATGAAGATAAATGTTCTTAAGTAAATCGCGATAACTGATTGCAATGCCTGTGAGATCACGTTAAATGAAGGCTGAGTCCGTTCCTGTAGATGTGTCTTGTAAAGCTGCTGTATATTTTGAGGCATTGAATCCTGCCTCCAGCCAAAGCCCCAACTATGGTGGGCTTCCTACTCAAGCAGCCACCCCATTCGAAAGACCGCTCTCTTCTACGGTGGTCATTTGATTGGTCGGTTGCTCCTGCGCTGGCAGGACCAACATAGAAGAGCCACAATAGGTTCTCCGATGTGTTCGGAGGGACAATTTTTGGGATCACTGGATAACGGCCCCTGAGAGACCGCTCAAGATACGGATCACTGATGATCAAGGGTATGATCCACTCAGAGTGGCCATAGGCAGCCGCAAAGAGCACCCCTGTTTGTGATATTCCTCTTGTGGTTGCGAGCCGTCAAACGACAGGGATGAGGTCCGCAGCCAGCACCCCGTACAGGTCGGCCCCATAGTCAATGGTCGGCACGATTTCTCGTGGATAAATTCATTGTTCATTACGGTTAAGAATTGATATTGATCCTGAAGGAGGGCACGTTCGGCAAAGGATGTTTGGAACGCTTGGTGCGGGCCCCGCTCAGACATTTGCTCCTGCGCTCCTTGTCGAATCAGCTGGCATCTCAATCAACGCCGGAATATTTGTCGGATCCCTTCTCCGATCTGCTTCCCCTGTAGCCAACTCCGACCGAGTGTACATTTCATCAAACGCAAGTTGTGATCTCAAGACCGGTGCAGAAACCTGATATCCGTTGGCTTCAGCAGGCCTTCCATCAGAAAACGTCTGTGTAATCATTTTTCCAGAAGCAGAATGGGCGAGATATCGTCGTTTATTTCGATGACGGCGACGGAAGAAGAATAGTGCTAGGACAAGGAGAATAAGAGCCACGATACCAACTACGATTCCTGTTACTGCACCTCTAGAGACAGAGTTGCTTTTTGTGGACGGGGAAATTGTTGGGCGCCATGTTGATGATGTGATTATGGTTGCAGCTGTTACTGTTGCGGCAGTCGCTGTGGTGGTCTGAAGCATTGATGTTAGGGACATACATCTTGCTCGCGCGGCGTATAGAGAGATCACTTACCTGTATCGACTCGAACTCGGCTAACTGTGAACTATTTGTAATTTTTCCAGCAGAAACATTGATGTCTATGGTCCAATGTGCCCCTGTTGTGTCCGCATTGATAGCGAGCGCGTATTCATCATTAATAATCTCCTCAATATCCAAGAATAAAGCATTACTAAAACCCAACAGCCCAGCTGTGAACCTCCACATCCCTGTTTCCCCATCATTTCACTGCGTTAAGTTCCATTGCATTCCTAACGTTCCGTTCGACCTCATCATTGTAGGAATTGATCGATTGCCTTCTGTGATACCGAGTCGGTAGTCGGCACCATAATCGTAGTTTCGGATGAAGTAGACACCGGAATCGTAGAATAATTGCCAGTTTTCAGAAGAGAAGGAGCCGAAGGCGCGGAGGAAGGGTGTAGATGGTGGGATTGATTTGATACCGACGGAGAGAGACAGGTTGCTTTGCATGTCGGAGTAGAGGCGATGGTAAGCTGTGGGATCAAAGGTTGCCATTTTGGTGATTTGGGAACTGAAAAAGAAAGATGGACAAATGAAAGAGTGAACTGGATGGAACTCGACAAGTACGAACGTGGTGATAGAGAGAGAGATAATGAAAGATATGCTTGGCGCCACTTACTGTAGAATTAAGGCTCCCAGCACGCGTTTCACCAGCGCGGCATGGGTCAGTTAGCTATTTGAGACTTGGGTTAAGAAAGCCCAAGATCAGTAGGGGTGTCTGCGCCAAGATGGGGCATTGGCACCCAGGCGATGCCCCGTGTCAACTGGCCATCCTGAGCGGGAACCCCCTCCTCCTCCATTAGTGATTCCAACATGTCATCTATCAGGGCGAGTCGTACGGAAGTGCGCAATATAGCACGGGACTCTGCCCCACCTGTTTGTGCGGGAGGGAATCACAATTGACGATTCACTACCTGATGAGTGCAAAATTGAATATATTGCTCGATCCCGAAGAGTAGAGCGCGCAGCACTATATCTATCTAAAGCAATCCGCGAGATGACAGCTTGTCAGCGGCAGTCTACTGTGTGCAGGACGGAGCTCGGTCACGTGAACCACAATTTCCGGTACCGGTGCACTGAACAATTTGAGTATCCTCAACGAGAAAGGATCGATGCCGATCTATCAGTGGGAATCTAGTGTGCGCACCATACTAATTGGCCAGTCGTGGATGATAAGGAGCTCTTGATAAGCGAATACTGCTAAGGTATATAGTGCAGATAGCCCCTTGAAATTCAAACGTCCGGGTCACGGCCTTCACTCATTTTTCTCTTGATCGCACTCATACGATTTGTATGATCATTCCCTATTGATCGATCTGCCTGATAGATCCAAGGCCGAAACGACGGCGTCTTGGTAGTCTGATCACCTAGCAAACTGAATTTAGTGACAATTTAGTGGCAACTTCTCTTGACATCATCTCATAATTGATATACCTGCCCAATAGTCATATCTGTGAACAATACGTACATTATACGGCAGGTCTGACAAATCGAAAGACTTTATACTATGGTGCACGGATCAATTTTTTGTAGCACTAGTAACTTAATTTAGCGTTTTTAGCTAACGAAGAAATCTGGTCAGCAAAAGCCGACGGTCCACGGTGATGGAAGCCTATTCTCCTCCATCAATCGGGGAATTTATCATGGCGACTTTTATTGAATACCAACCTCATGCGAATGCACCATCCTTCGATAGCCACAGAACCCCCCACCATTACTATACTGTTTAGAGTTATCCGACAGCCACAATCACTGACAAGGCGGCCAACTTCCTCAGCCTCCCAAGCGAACTCCTAGAACCCGGGGATCAGCTATCTCCGAGGACGCAATCTGCAGCTGCTTGGCGCCAGGATATCAGCTTCACGGGTACGGGTCCGGAGTTGGAGGACAAATGGTCGGCATCAACCTTGAAAATCGGTTGCCTTGAAGTGGATTGTCATAGTGCTGGTCATGGGCATATAAAATGGCCATTTATTGTTTTCCCAGCAAGAGTTTCATAAAAGACACTGACATATGACGGCCATGGCCATCAACAAGGAGTATACGAGGTGTCGAAGGATCTCGTACAGTCTCAGAAAGGAATACCTGTCGTTACCACTGTAAAGCAACAATATCATTTGATGTCCAGTCATTTTCGGAGTAGGTATATATCGTGCTGCATCACATGCTGTTCTTCCTGACACGCTTACCTATAGATTCGCCTTGGACAGACCCTCGGTCTCATCAATTCTAAAAACATACTTGAATGCGCTTGCCTTCCCAGCCTTCAGGTTCATTAAGCCAGCCTCCACCCCGCCTAGGCCCCCTGAAACGACCTCAAATGGATGACCCTTGAACCAGCCTTTCGCCAGACCTCGCTCAAAGAATTTATACATGATAGCCCCAAAGTCTTGATCACCCAGCAATCCCGAGAGTTTCATTTCCCCCTTGATGCCTGGATACCTTTCTGAGTGAACTTTCCCCACCTGAGTGAAGGATTTTGCGAAGTCCGGAGGAATTCCATCATAGTTCTTTCGTGCAAGCACGACTGTGATCCTTCCATTTGACATGTCCATCACTTTCATCAGATTCTGGTAGCTTCCTTTATCAGTTACTGCGTCGAACGCGTAGCCGAGTTTCCCACTGTCACCTAGAGCATGCTTTATCCCATTGACAACCTCCTCATTACCTTTGCGGTAGTCCACGATCGTATCACCTTTCGATCTGTCGATCAGCGATTCCACATAGCCCGCGCCCCGCCCTGCGACACAGATAATAGGATGAATATTGGAGAGCGTTGCAAGCTTCACTGCAAACGCACCAACTGCACTTGCGGCTCCATATACAACCAGTGGTAGTCTTTCCTGGGCTGGAAGCCACGGGAGGGGTAGCCCGAGTCTTTGATACAGCCCTAGTGCGGCGGTCATGCCAGCTAGAGGGATAGTTGCAGCTTCTTCAAACGATACGTTCGCCGGGATATGGAACGTGGTAGCCTCGAGTCCAACGGAGTATTCGGCGAAGCTTCCATGGGGGGTGAGCATTTCATGGAAACTGGCAACTCTATCTCCAGGCCTGAAGTTGGTGACATCAGTGCCGATGGAGTGGACTATACCTGCGATATCGTCGCCTTGATTGACTCCGGGAACTGATGGAATCAGGCATGGATTTGCAACAGGGATTAACGAAAGACCGGACTAACCTCGCTCTGCTATTGCCCAATCTTTGGGGTTTGATCCAGAGACTACGACTTTGATGATGAGATGGTTTGGGCTTGGCAAGGTCGGGAAATCCACTTCTTCAATTTTGACCTTCGGCCCTGGGTAGACAAATGCTTCTTTCATCTCGCAATCGAGCTTAGTGTCGATATTCCGTACCCTGAAGGCGTCCCAGGTGAGGTGAATGAGACTGATTTATCGGATAATAGGGCAGAGTTCGCTTAGGGCGCAATCTGCTGTGTCCCGGGTCTCCTTTTTATCTTGGTCGTCGTCTTATACCCAACTTTATCAGTAGAGCGCGGGGCCGGCGAGCGAACATGGCCGGTGTTGTTGTCCGTGCCTCGGCAGGCGGGAAATAATTTGGCGACGGGAAGCCTGAATCCCCCTAATTTGGGAGGATAGATGACGCAATTATGAAGTTCTAATTACTCAGCCAGGTGAGCCTTGAGTGAACCTTGAAAATCATCCGCCCCATTTCTGCTTCGGATAACAGTAGAATGCGAAGATTCAAGGGCTCTCGGTTGCTTTGGTGCAGTGGACCAGAGCAACAGTGCAACATTGCAGAAACTACCTTATCGGGAACACTCGTTACTACTATATAGGGAGGCCGTTGCCTCTACCATAGACTGTCGTAGTCAACTCTGTTAAAAAGCTCGCTTCAGGAAAGTACTGCTTGTACTACGATGTGTGTAAAGGTAGGATCGATCCCGCTATGTAAATCGTGTATATAATTATGCTAGGTGCTCACAACGGGTCATGCCTCTTACGCGCTCAGTATTCCGCAGTTGATTCCCAAGCAATCCGCTGCTGTTTGTAGTCCATCAGAGAAGCGGATGATTGTATTCCCATATTCCAACACGATGCTTTGCATACCGTCAGACGATGAGGTCATAGGCGGTATTCAGCCAAAGTGTTTTGGTGTCCAGACTAGGCTTAGTGTCCTCGGTGGAGGGGAGAACGAGATTGCCTATGTGTACCGGTATATCAGTGAAGGACCGAGCCGCCCAGAAAAAAAGAAAACGAATTCTGTATCTACAAGGAAGTCCTCCTTCATTTGACACATACGCTACGCTAGTATACTTTATCCTTCTGTATGGACCTACGAAGCGAATCATACTGTACTGTAACAATGGACTTGGTGAAACCAAGTTCTCATGGCTGTATTCCCAAAAACAATCCAAGCTCTATTCTGCCCATTGGCCCTAATATTAATCTAGCCAATGACAAATGATCCCTGTTTTCTTGTATACCTCAATGCAGTACGGAAATATGCAACTACTGGAATATTGCACATGAGCTTTCTGGCCGAGATAGCAACTGGCTGTACTGTAATTAATGCGCTATTTTTTGATTCATTTGATAAATACCAGGTCTGGTTCTGCAGAGTAACGCCGCAGCCGCTGAGACAACAGAATCTGGGCCCAGCTAGCTATGTCGGTCATCTCTGTTTAGGAAAAGAACTGCCTGGTCTCCGCACAGACTCTGGGCAGTCGACCTCATGCAAGCGAGGTGCTGGCAGTTGCATCAGTGGCCTTTTTAGGCTCTTTTAAGTCAATTCGAAGTTGAGTAGGCCTCGGTACCCCGAACGCAGGTACGATCAAACTAGCAGCAACAGCCGGGCTACCATTAGCGCCCTTCAACAAGGTCACAAAGCTTTCAAATGCCCTCTTCCTCTCCGCCTCCACCTCCACGATTCTCTGCTTCACGATGCCCACGGCAACTTCCCTCTCCCCGCGGACCAAGCCGTCCCACGAGTCGTCCGTAAACTCCTGCAGCGGCATCCCAAACGCTGGCAGGCCTTGCGCGGTGTGAATCTCCGTCTGTACTGGCGGCGGGAGGATCTCGATGATACGCAGGTTGGGATACGCGTCCACGAGCTGAGCACGGAAGCACCATGCAATGAAGTGCAGGGCCGCTTTGCGGGCAGAGTACGTTGGCGCTGTGGTCACCGGCATGAGCGCTAGGATTGAGGAGACGAGGATGATGGCGGTTGGGCGTGTTAGTGAGAGCGACTGGAGGTGCGAGAGGAGGAGGATGGTTGTGTGCAGGGGCAAGAGGTAATTTTTGTGCAGCTCAGCTGTTATCTTAGGGAGAAGCGCGGCCGAAGGTTGCAGGAAGTCGGGTTATGATGGAAGCCGGCGTTTAGGAGTGCGGCGTCGAGGTCGGGGTATATCGAGAGGAGGCTCACCACGTTAGCGCCCATTCATGTTTCTTTCATTTCCTGTAGTGTGCTTTATGCTTTGGTGCTTGTTGAAGGCGAGAGATGCTCACCTTGCAGTCCAGTCTTCCAGCTTGTCAAGCTCCCCGACATCAAAACACTCGGTGGCTACTTCGTCGCTTCCATGCTTCTTGGCTAGCTCGGCGAGACGATCCTGTCTTCTCCCCACGGCAATCACAAATGAGCCGTGGCTGATAATCTTTTCAGCGAGGGCGAGACTGATGCATGCTGTAGCACCGGTAACGAGCACGCATTTAAATGGGAACGTCATGTTTCCGTTTCGTGTTTTCATATATGAGCAGAGAACCGAGTCGCAGGTGTGCGAAGGCCCGAGTTGAAGATGTTGGGGGATGGATTTTTGGTTCGAGTTGCAATCATTGGGTTGATATAAACGTGGTGCCAGTCCAGCGGGGCAATTGATACACGGGCTTGCATCCGCATCTTCCGAGGCTGTGATGGTCCATGTCGATGCTGTAAGCCGTCTCAGGATGAAACGACTAGACAAGATTCTATCAGACTTCTCCGACCACGCACTGCTACATAACCTTGGGATAATGGGTCTATCTCCAGTAGACCACGCCTGCGCCAACAGAACGCACTCCAATATGGTCAAGGTTTGGCAGAGGGACAACCTTTGGGACCACCCACTGGATAACGGCCCCCGAGAGACCGGTCAAGATACCAATCACTGATGATCAAGAGTATAGTCCACTCAGAGCAACCATAGGCAGCCGCAACATGTCATGGCCGCGAATCAAAAGGAACGCTTAAGCGCTTGTATGTTGATTCGGCAGATATGTCTTGTTATACTCGAAGTAGAACCCAGCATGAAGCGTACATATAGAACACATGCTTAGTCCATAAGTGTAAGAGGGGTCGATAATGTGGCACGCTCCGATGAAGCATCGTAGATTCGAACCTCCGGTCTGGCACAAAGGCCTGCGGTCATTGAGGGCAAGATTGATTACTTCATTCTCTGATAAAGACACCCTGGAGGTTGTAGACTGATTGGACACGTAGAAAAGTTGTTGTGGAAGAAGTAATGTTTGTCATGTTTGCTCGGTCTTGCGTGGCTCGATTATCGCCAACATACGAGGTACCAATCATGTGACAGCGAGCCACCCAAAGAAGCCGTGGTTGCTAGTGACGTAAGTATTATCACGTGACACCGAGTCCCACGAAAAGCACGTTACTCATAGCTCCCCAGGACGTGTAGAAACCAATGACGTCAGCAAGTCTCGTGGATCTCGACCAATCCCCGAGATTCGAAACCAAACCGACCAGCCAAGGGGATAGAGCTAGCTTGGCAAGCATCATGATGATCCATGTCACCAATTGATCTATCAATCTATCAATCTATTGCTTTCTCTATGCATATATATACGGTACATGGAAAAGTTAGTTTGGATAGATGGATAGACAGACCAGAGGTACTACACATAGGAATAAATAAAGAAAGAGAAGATAGGCTACGCAGTAGGATAAAGTACGGTAGAATACGGTGGGGTAGATGGATACACATGGATTAAAAGGTGCTCTGGGCCAGACGACTGGCAGCGTTGCGGGCGTCGACGCGGTCGACGTCGTCGTCGACGTCGTCCTTGAGGCTGGACAGGCTGGCGCTGCCGGTACCGCTGCGGGGGCGGGCGCCAGCGCGGATGGCGGCAGAGGAGGCAGCGCCATCGCCGTTGGCGGGGCCGGCGTGAGCGGCCGCCTGGTTCTCGTCGGTCTCGGTGACGCCGCCAAGGGCGCCGTAGGAGGCGGTGCGAGAGAGGCCGTCGCGAGAGCGCGGCACGCCCGACCAGGAGTCGCCCTTGGCTGTCTGGCTGGAGGCCATGGAGACGCGGCGCACAGAGGGCTTGTGCTCGCGGCCGAGCCGGGACAGGCCGCCGCTGGCGTCGATAGCGCGGATGTCCATTCGGACAGATTCAAGCGTGGCTAGCGCGCGCCGCTCAGCCTCGATCTGGCGCACGGCGAACTCACGCACCGAGGTGAGGAAGTCGATCGAGGTACGATCAAACCAGCGGCGCTTCTCCTGCAGCAGGTTGGCGGTGACCCGCTGCGTTTTGGATCGGAGATACGACTCGGACGAGCGGGCTTCTTCGACGGCCGAGATGGCCTCATCGACCTTGTCCTTCCGGACACTGGTGCTGGACTTGAGGCGTGAAGAGGCAACCTCCTTACTCCGCAGCGCCTGCTCGGCCTGGAGCCACTCGCGCAGCAGAATGTGGCGGTTGGTGAGGGTCTCCTTGACGATGAATGCGTCAGCGGCGTGGTAGGCTAGGGGATCGCCGAGTGTGGTGGCCTCGGCGGTACCCTGCGCGGCGTGGTAGTCGCCGGCGGTCTGGATGATGCGGCCAAGCTTGCGGTAGGCGTTGCTGAGGCCCGAATGCGGCTCTTGCACATGCATTTGGGCCAGTGCCGTGCCCAGAGCAGTCTCTGCGAGAGCAAGGGCTGCAGAGCGGCGTTAGCATGGGCAAGCAGCAGGGGCAATGGCGGCCAGCGACCTACCTCGCCGGGCTTTGACAACGCGTTCTAGCTTCTGTTGGGCATCGAGAGTGCCGAGGTAGAACAGCTTGACGACCGGCCGGGCACCGTGCAACTCGGGCGTGTCATCGGGCGGCGGTGCAAACTGCTTCAGCACTTTCCGCCGCACGCCGGTGGCCGGCTGCTTGATGCGCACCACAGGGCTGTAGCCAAAGTCAGACTCGACGAAGAAAACCATCTCTTCATCGCGCATCAGCACGTCGTTGCCGCAGACGCTGTTGAGCCAGCGCTGCATAGACGTCTTGACTCGTGCTTCGTCCTCGTCGGTGCCTGCGCCTGCCGAGGTCAGCGCCGGCGGCACCGCAGGTACGAGCGCTTCCGGATTCGACGAGACGAGGTGGTCGGCCAGCTTCACAAACTCCGAGTGCGTGCGGCGCACATCGCGGAATTGGGTCGTGCGGAACTTGGGCAGGTTGGTCTGGCAAGGCAGAGTTAGTCAGTCGAGGCAGGAGCGGAAGGAGGAAGGAGCGGCTCAAGAGACGGCGTACGTAGACGTCGAACCGGATGACGGGGTCTTTGCGGCCGGTGCGCTCCAAGGCGGTCACCTTGGCTTGCAGCTTGTACGCCGGCACTGTCCGCTGCAGTCGTGGGCCGGGCTGGTGCGACTGTTGGGGTTGGTGGGGTTGGTGGGGGTGTTGCTGCTGTTGCTGCTGTTGCGGCTGCTGTGATGGCGGTGGCGCCTGCGCCATGGGTCTGTCTTCATGGTCGTCGCCTAGGAGCTGCCGAGACTCGTCGGTGTGCGCTGAGAGCGGTGCGGCACGAGCCTCGCTGGCAAAGGGGTTCGCCGAGATACTATCCTGCGAGTTCGAATGGGTATGGCCGTGGCCGTGGCCAGCAGACGCAGCCAGCGACGGCGAACTCGGCACATCGGCCTGGGCAAAGCCCGAGCGGTCACCCCGCGGAGACGACGAGCCCCATGGCGACGCGCCGGTCAGAGCATCGGACTCTGCCGAGGCTGCCGAGTAGTCCATGGCTGTGGTGGTGATGGTGGTGGTACACACTCGGGCGAGCGAGTCGATGCGGCAGTGTCACCGCAGGCAGCCGCTCTTTTATTTGGCGTGCATTGGCTGGGCAAGAGCAGTCACAGTGGCGAGACAAGGCAATCGTACTAAGAGCAGTGTGGCAGCAATTCGACGCTGCTACAGTCACAGACTGACCGCCAAGGAAAGTGAAAACTGCAGGCAGCTTGTCGCGTACCACGTGACCCCAAGGGGTCGAGAGCTTCGGCAGATGGAGGTGCGAGATGAGCACGGTGGGGCACTGGCCGATATAGGTTTAGGGCGGGGTCCGAGAGGTCATAGAGGCACGGCAGCCCAGGAGTTGCAACACACACAACAGAGAAGTGGACAATAATAACGATACAATTCGTACACAAAAGGACCATAAGTAGCAATAATTGTTACTTGGTTGTTACTGAACTTGATTGGACCCACTTCGTGACACAGCTCACCCTGCTTCCGGTCTAGAGTGAGGCCGCTCTATTGCTCACCCCGCGCTCGCCTGGTACCCCGGTCGCTCTGAGACGCCGGCGCCTTGGCCTTGACGCTGACTCGTCAACCAGTCCAGGCTGCAGTACGGGGCGGATCCACTGGCGTGGGGACGAAGACGCGCTATGCCAGTTCTGGTGCAGTGTTACAAAGCAGCGGCGTCGACTCCTGACGGCGCTGACCTTGGACACGTCCTCTCGAGCAATTCCGCTGCTGCTCGCAGACTGTTCGCAATACGGAGCAGGTTTGTTGGCAAGAGCCGGACGGACTCTGTATGCTGTTGATTGATTGTGATGCTCAGCAGGTGAGACATGGTGAGGCAGACTTGGGCCTTTGGGCCAGCGATGGGAAGTCGAACCCGCTTGGGTTGCAGCCATCCCAGTGGCCATTAGACTAACCCCGTGGTCGAATGTGGCCGTTTTCGACTCCCTCGATGCGAGAATTTCAGCAACTCGAAACCGCGCCGCATATCCGAGCCAGCCAGTTGATAGCAGATTATTATGCTGCTACAACCGCACCAAAACGGGCTTGTAACCGCTCTACTCAGGTCCCCACTAACACTACAACTGCAATAAGCCTTGTCCGCCGCCGCAGCTGTAGCCGGAGCCAGCATCATGGCCGAGCACTGCACGACGGCATCAACCTAGCCGATATTGCAATTGCCAACTTGAAGCTGCCGTTGGTTCATAACCGCCCTTGATATCTAAGAAATTCGAGATACGAGTTCACGGCTTCCTAGCCGCCCCTTTGTGCCAATGCACGGCCGCGGTACCGTCGATACGTGATGCCTTTCGAGGCTACTTTCTGTCCCGCTTGAATGCGCGCTGAACTCTACCTAACAAAACCCTCATCCAAACGTACCTCCTTGTATCAAGCACAGCCGAGTCCGTGACCTCCACCAGGCCACCTAGTCCACACGCGATATTTTGGCTGGATGAGACTAATTTGCCCGCTACTGCGAGGCAGCAGGACACAGGGAGGAGGGGGTGAGAAAGAGGCGGTGGCAAAGACGTGGTACATGAGGCAGACTTGCCCAGCGTGGCTCCGCAGACTGTGACCTAGCCAATCTTCAGCGGTGCGTGGGTTCCATGTCCCGAATAGCCCTCGACATTTACGGAGTTCCACCAACTGAGGCGGATAATGAGCGGTTGTATAGTCGGATGAGAGACATGGTGACAGCGAAGAGGAATCGTTTATCGGCAGCTACGATTGGGGCTATTCAGTCTCTCCGCCAGTGGGATGAAGACGGGATAATTACTTGGACGCTCTGAGTCTTCAACCAGGGAAAGACAAGGGCACATTCAGAATCCGACAAGTGTCAACCGGGTGATGCAGGCGGTCCAGTCCAGAAGCCTTGGACGGACTGGACCGCCTATTTCGAACACTGGAGGCTGCCGAATGGTATCGTGGTACGGATTGGGATGGGTTCGAGCTGACAAGGAATGTTCGTAGCGCCAAGAGAAGGAAAATCTGCATCGTGATCGATCACCCCCGTTTGGGAAGGTGGCGATGTTACCTATGCTCACCCCGGTTCACCCCCGGTTCGCGCGAGCCAGGGTGAGACTCACCTGTGACTCACCTGTCGTGGGGGGAGCCAAATCACTAGCGCCTTGGCACCCATGATGCGACTTTTCCCTTGCTCACTCAAGTGGATTTCCCTGTAGAACGCTATGATTGGCTCTTATACGAACAGCTATTGGCCTATAGCTCCGCTTTTGCGTTAATAAACTTATTCGGCCAACCAATAGGTGACCATTTATACTGTGGCATACAGGAATATTACGAGTCTCGCCAATAGTAACACACTATTTTTCAAGCCAGCTGTACACTCTAGAAAATGACGCTGATATATCCCTAACCTACGACGAAGGGGATAAGTTACTAAGCTATCCGATGATCTACGGCTAGGGCTGATTCTGGTCTAGCGATCGCAAGGACGATCAAATCACTAATTTCCCTCCTTAAAATCACCACAATCCTCATTGAAGGGCTGATTCAAGGCTAAATGCGATTCCCGCCGAGGAAAAAGAGGCATTAGCTAGATCTTGCTGTCGCCACGTGTGATTCCAAGCAGTAATTAGATGTAGCCACAGTGGAGCTCAAGCTTATGTAACAGGCGAAGACGGTGTGAAAAGAGTACTTCCGTGCCTGAAGATTCTTACTTCTGGAGTGGGTCACGACAGAATAGGGATCGAAACGAGGAAGTGAACTTCAAGTGAGATTCTAGGTGATGAAGTCTAGCTATGTGCCCCAGGATGGGCAAGATAAAGTGACCAGCGCCAAGCCTAAGCATGTGAACGGCACCTTCCGTGACATTACTGCAGCTAATACAGCAACCATTTGATTCGAGAGTTGAATAATCCAGCTTTGTTATCTGACGCTATAGCCGACTGGGACTAGCTTCAATTTGCTCTCTGTAAGCCGGTGTCTATATTGCACTGTCCGTAACTTAGAGCGGTGGCAGCTTCTGTACGCGGTGAGCCGTGTTAAGGCGTTTGAACACTCAAGATTAGGAGCAAGTACATTTCAAGCACACACCTATGTGGTCAAGCACGACATCCACATAACCGTGTGGTCAAGCACGACAACCACATAATCGTGTGGTCAAGCTTCTACCCAACGCGCCCGATAGCAAGGCGTACAACGGCCTGCGCCATGAGACACGCTGGCGCTGAGAAATCAGGCAAACGGCGGGTCGCTTCGGCGAATCGATTTACCAATGCTGTGGTTCTACAGGAGAGGCACAGCCCAACGGGCCCTGCGGGTGCGTGTTTACCATAATTTCCCATTCACGCCATCGCAAGCCTTTGCCTAATTTTGGCGGCTTCCATGTTCCTTTACTCGTGTTCTAAAACAACATGCTCCAAGCTATACTCGGTTCCCGGGTATAGGTTGGTCACCTTGGCAAATTCCTGTCTGTTAGCCTCTTTGCTCCTCTCTTTGCTTTACTATTATCCTGCTGGCGGTCCTTTCTTTCCCCACACTCTTCCCTTTCCCTCTTTACTTTGCTCTTCCTTTACTTCTCTCTTCCTCTCTCTTCTCCCTCTCTCTCCCTCTTCCTCTCTCCTCCTGGGCGACCATGCGACTCCTCACTCGACCCACCCATCTACATGGGCCACAGAACCCCAAAGACGATTTCCCCACAAGGCACCTCTTTGTTCTGGGCACAGCCAATCCTCGGGCCAACACGTTGCGCCAAGCACTAACGTGAGGAACTGCGCTATGCAGAGTCTGCGAACTAATCGAATTCATGTAGATATTTCCATACGCCTATCAAATGGTCGATTCGTTGGGGCTTACCGACAGCGAGAATCAAAACTCCATGTATACAGGCATGCTAATCACTGCAAATGCCTTTGCCGAATTCTCGACTGGGATGCTCTGGGGACGAGTCAGTGATGTCCTGGGCCGCAAGCCTGTACTCATCATGGGCCTTATTGGCACTGCTATCAGCATGCTATCCTTTGGTTTTTCAACTTCTTTGCCGGCCGTCATTCTTTCGCGAGCACTGGGAGGACTTTTGAATGGCAACGTAGGCGTGCTTCAGACGACAGTCGCCGAGCTAGTAACAAAAGAGGAACACCAGCCGCGAGCATACTCGATCATGCCTTTCGTGTGGTGTTTAGGATCAATCATTGGGCTGGCCATGGGTGGAGCTCTGGCCGTGCCATGCGAGTCGTATCCATGGCTCTTCTGCAAAGGCGCCCTTTTCGACAAATATCCCTTCCTCTTACCCAATCTGGTCTGTGTCGTCATTCTTGCATTTGGCATCTGCATCGGCCTCCTCTTTCTCGAGGAGACCCATGGGGAGGAAAAGAACCGAAGGGATATTGGCCTCGAAACTGGCATATTTATCCCCAGCGAGATCACTGGGAAGCCTGCCTCGCCAACCAACACCGAGAAAGCCCCAGGGTATGGATTCAGCGAATTCGATCAATAAGACAAATAATACTGAATACTCAGGGCCCATCAACTCGATGTTTCGCTGGTATCGTGATACCGTCAAATACTATGTCTACTTGTCCGATATGTCGGTTTCTGATGGAGACGAGGACTACGCGAAGTGGACCTAGAAGCTAGCCTTCCGGAAAAGCAGGTGGTTCACACGAGGCTAGACGCTTCAAGAGCTCCTAGCACCAATATTAGCCGAGTTCTTTTCGTATGAAGGAGAGTGGTTGGGTGACAAGAAAACACTCGAGCATCAGATCCATGATATCACGGATATTCCAGTGGCGGCGCTCCATGGTGTATCTTCATCTCAGTTCAGTGTGGACGAGCGCATGCGATGGGCCGCTAAACGGGCCACCAAGAAGGAAGACCAAGCATACTGTCTCCTAGGCATCTTCGACGTATTTATGCCTCTGATATGTGGCGAAGGAGCGAACGAACTTGTTCGGCTCAAGGAGATCAGAAAATCTTCTAAGAGGCAATCAACTGAGACGATAGACACCTGGATTCGCAAAGAATGCTACGGTCTGACAAACCTCAAGATCGAGCGACTCTGCGAGGAGGAACTGCCGATGGATCAGTGCTACATCAACCTACCTGCGGTATCAACGTTTTCTGCGTGATAGACGCTCTCTAGAGGGGGGATTCAGCTCTGGGGATTTAAGGAGGTATGAAGTCCCTAAACAATCTGGTCAGAACAGCTCAGGAACGGCACGCACAGCCTCCTGGCGCAGTTGAGTTCGATCCTAAGCAACCTGGTCAGAACAGGTTAAGTAGGGTGAACTCCTGCCCTAGATATATCTCTTGTTTCTAAGCGACCTGCTCGGAATAGGTCAAGAGGAGCAAGCTACTGTCCAGATATGTTGATCCACTCAAGGCGAACTGGTCGGAACAGGTCAAATTGAGTGATCTCAACGTCTCTTCCGTTGGACCTTCCTGATCTGCAGTGAGAACAATCAAGTTCACCACTGATCAGTGATGGTTCGACAGGCTCCTGTTAGCAGGGAGAGAACGAGGCAGCCGGCAATCAATGATTGCAACTGCGTATGATTCTCTATATCGTATATATCCCGTCTACAAAAGTCATCGGGATGGATGACATAGGTGACTCGGTGACTCCACTTGTCACGTGCCATGTGTCACGTGTGTGTCACGTGACGTAGTGGCGCCTTCCTGTCCCTGTCCAAGTCAACACATTCCTACAGATCGATATCTGAAAACGTCAACTATACCTGATTCTGGGGTGCTATACCACGTTCCAGATGTTCATATATTAATGTATCGATGGTCGAGGGGATTATGGACGATCGAGGGAGTGATATATAGGAATGAAAGAGGGTTGGGTCAATCGAAGTCGGTATTGACCAGATCGATAGTGGGGCAGATGATCAAACAAATTAATGACTTCTGATTGGTCAATTTTCGCGTAGTTCAACAGGCAGAAACACCGTACCCGCTTCGGATCTCCATACATTCATTCATTCCCTTCCACACGCCCTACAATGGTTGACACTACTATGATCCAAACTCCCGCCCATGACAGCCTGCGGCAGCAGGTGGACTTATTCATCCAGTCCGCCAGTCCCAAGCAGCTAGAGGCCCTCGAGAGATTTCTCAGAACAAACCTAACCTGCACACACCTGGACGACCTGGACGACCTGCAGCAGCAGGTAGTCTCATTCTTTCTGTCTGCCCCTTGCCAACATCTAGACGCCCCCAAGTGCTTTCTTACGACACTACCCGTTCCAATGAGCGAGACAACCAATGTTATTCCACCAACAGATGAAGTCCGGATTCGTCTGGAGCATGCTCGGAAGTTACAAGGTATCATCCGAAAACAAACTCAACAGAACGATTGGCAGTTTACCGCCTCTCATCTCTCTACTATTCTTGTCATGCCCATGGATATCCTCAGGAAAGTTGCAAGCTCTGATCGCGTACTCGGTTTTATTCTTGGTGAGGTTGCACTACAGCTTGCAGCAGACTTAGCCTATGAATGTAAATACCTAGCTTTGAATACTTCCTTTATCTAGTAGCTGATAATATGGCTAGTCCTCTCAGGGTTGTCCTGGAAGAAGGAGCTTGCAAAGCTCCCGTTAAAGAATACCTCTCGTAGCAGCAAACAACCTAAGACTACCTCTACACCTATAGCAGATCTGCTATCTTCAATACCAACAACAAAGAGTACAAAGTGTACACAGGAAGAGTCTACTTCTCGTAATCAAAGAGAGGCCCAGAAGGTCCTTATGATTTATACTCTATAGATAAGTATATACTAACTATAGACTAGTGTCGTGACCGAGAGAAGAATGCTTGCCTTTTCACTGGTACAGCAAACCCAGAAGCCTGTCATATTATTCCTTTTGCTTTCAATTCAACTGCAAAGAATAGGGAGCGCACAAACAAACTGACACCTGCTATGTATCTATTTGGTGACCGGCCATGGCAGTCACTCCTTTCAGATAGGGTGAACTGTTCAGACTATGCCTGGAATATGTTAGCTGTTAATAGTCAGCTACATAAATGGTGGAGTATGGGGCGCTGGGCAGTCAAATGCCTTGGTATTACTCCTATAGGGAGCCAGCATGTTGTCATGCTCCAGTTCCAGTGGATGCCGGAACGAAGCAATTTATCACGGAATAGGAAGATAGACCTTGAGGTCATTAATATACAGGAGGAGATACTTGATAGTCTTACAATCTGGTATGGTGACCTAAGTACTCGGCTAGAAGATGGTTATGAGAATGGAATTGTGGCTGCTTCTCATGTCAAGTCCTACCAGCCGCTTCTCTCGGGCCAAATCTTCGAAGTTAAGTTCGATGGCAAAGATTCTAAAGAAGACGCAGAGAAGATGAAGGATATGGTTGACCTACAATGGGCCCTCATTGTCATGGCGAGCATAGCCGGTGCTGCAGATCCGCCAGAGCTTGATGACAGTGCCGATGACGACTCGGACTACGGCGCTATGGAGGTTGACCTGGGCACCCTGTACGACGATGGCGGGGTTCAACAGTGGCTCGAAAGAGCAGAGGCTGCTGCTCCTCCTGGACCTAGCACTCCTGGCAAATTGCCTGACATTTCGCCGTCACCGCCGCCGCAACAAGATCCCACTGAAGACTCTCCAACCCTCGGCACAGTGACGAACCTCCCACGTCGTGACAGAACCTCACCGGGGAAGCATCAGTCAGCACAGCCTCCCGAAACTCATGGACCAAAGACGGGTGAAAATATCCAAGACGCCTAATCATCGTGATAAGCCATCTGATGATCTGATTGGCTGGAGAGAAACGAGTATTGTGTCACTAGTGCCGTTGTATCTGGACGTCCCATCAGGCATCGATTTGGGCGTCGATTTGGAGGTCGAACAGAGGTCGGTCTAGGCGTCGATCTGGGCGTCGATCGAGGGTCGATCTGGGCGCGGATCAAGGGTCGATTTGGACCTCAATTCGGTCATCAATCTGATGAGGGATTGATATAAAGAAATGGTGGTTTGATATGGCGGCAGACGTCGAGGTACCAATCGAAGTAGTGTTTCTGGTCACGTGAGACTGGCGGCTATGGTGGAAGTGGCTGAAGTGAAAGAAATGGTCAAGGGCAGGCCGAGAAGTGGTCACAGGAGGATAGTATCGGATGTAGAAGGAGACTTGAGGAAAACATCGAATGAATGAGTAGTTCTATTGGAATGAGCTGCGCCTTTTTGGCCGCGTACTGGAGGTACAGTACAATATTCATTGATGGAGAAGCACAGGCGTTGGTCCATCACGGGCACTTTGGAGGGGCACCTCTTGGCGCCCAGGCCCTTAAGCGCTTCTTTTGACGTTCTGCGTTTCTAGTCCCAGCTTTTGGCTGCTGTGCCGCAGGCGGTCCAACAGTCTAGCTGGGATACAAAACACCGACCTTGTGCGAGCCGTGCGATTTTCCCCGAGGATGGATAAGCGGACCGTAGTGTTCCACTTTGGTGCAATGTCGGTCTCATGCAGAGCATGGCCCCTACTAAGCCTGGGCCCAAAAGCTCCCAGGGTTAAAGATGTGCAAAACATCGCAAACCCCAGTGCTAAGCGCCTGTCTCTGTGGCGTCTCGATGGTTTCGACACCCTCCTTGTCGAGTTGCGTTCAGGACCTGGTCGTCTCACCTCATGATTCTGAGAGCTTGTCTGCATAGAAGAGTGTAGACAATGAAGTGTAAGCAAAACCGCTTGAATCTTGTGTGAGTGCCATGCTCTGGGTCTTTGCATTAATTATTTCTCCCAACAGATCAATCTTGTTGACCCGGTAGCAAGGCGTCACATAAGTCGTATTGAGGTAATATTTGCGCACAATAAAGGTGAGTTCACATGATACCTTTCGTGTCTGAGAGGCTTCTGGCACCCTGGATTCAGCTTTACCCTAGTCGTCTAGCTAGAGACAAGGGTGTGTCTTGAGGCTATGCACAATGTGACATTACCCTAGAGGCTGAAAACTGCTCTTGTTGGCTCGGGTCCTGTGCCGGTGAGATAGAATTGGGTCGTCTATTCTGTCTTCTATCGGGTACAGTGGCGCTGTGTCCAAATACTGTTACGAGTGTGGCTTTGCGTTTCCAGCAACCGTTCTGGTGACCGTTCTAGCGACTTCTAGTGACCGTTCTAGCGACCGTTCTAGTGTTCCTCAGTGTTCGTTACTGCTTTTGTATTTGTGACAATGTGGCTCAGATATGGCATTGACGTGCCAGTGGTAACCAAGGAAGATGATAAAGAGGACTGAATCACTTGCATCGTCGTCTT
Source organism: Chaetothyriales sp. CBS 134916 (assembly GCA_003709845.1). NCBI lineage: Eukaryota > Fungi > Ascomycota > Eurotiomycetes > Chaetothyriales > Domatiomycetaceae > Domatiomyces > Domatiomyces globalis. The sequence goes on from QQXO01000031.1 coordinate 33,960, forward strand.
CTACTCGGCCAGACAGTACAAAAATATTTCTCCGCTATTCACAATCAGACAGACTTCGCTTTCTATTTGTTATATTCTAACCTTAACCCTTAACATGGCTTCGGTTATTGATCTCTGCAGAGATCTCGGCATCAAGCACCCAAGAGACTTTTCTACATGCATTGGATACGGAAAGGCTAAACCAACCTGCGGAAATCTCGTTGCCGCCACATCTCGCTCGGAAGCAGCTTCTCGCCTCGCGGAGATCTGCGTCTCGATCAGTAGTGGAATACAGCCCGATCGACTGATTGCACAATTGGCGCAGGTGGCCAAACTGCTCCACTGTAAAAGGTGGCACCAGAATCAGGCCCAAGCAAAAGCGGAAGCGTGGGTGACAAGATTGACGGAAACTACTGCTCGAGCGAACGAGAGATACGGTCATCAACAGTGGCAACCGTGGACAGCCTCTCACGGGCACCCTCATAGTCTAGAGACGCTGACCGGAATAAGCAACGATATCCAGCTCCAAGCACAAGCCCTCAGTTTGATGGTGGCATTGCTGGACGGGCAGCGAGGAAGGAGTCACTCGCGGAGGTCATCACCTGCTCTGCACATGGGCAGGCAGGGTCCATGGTCGGATTGGATGGAATACGCGCCACAATTGTCGGTCGGGGACAGAGAAGATGAAGGATCTGAGCTGGATAACGATTCTTTTCGACGGCTAGCTAGCCCTTCGGCTTCACCTTCTCCATTGCGCTCTGGCCGATCGTCGTCGCATTCGTTGCATTCGGTGTCAACTTCACCAGCCTCGCCATCATCTAGGGCCGACCAGCCGGGTACCTTGGCCAACTCTAATAACGATTGCGGGATCTGTTTATCGGCGGTCACGCATGGGAGCATATGGTGCTGTGGGACATGCCACAATTCGACGCACGCCGAATGCTTTGACGAGTGGATGGCAAGTTCGCCCGAAAACAGGGTTAGATGCATTTACTGGTACGTATTTGCCCCTTCTCCATCTTGGGAGACCTTCTCGCTTCTGTCGATCACCAGTGCTAATAAATTGTCTTCTTTGCAGCCGGGCGAGGGTAGAAAGCCAAATCAGTCGTGAATAACAACATCCCAAAGCCAATGTCAGGAAGGAAACAGACAGGAGCGTCGATTTCTCAAGATTTCTCACTAGGGTGAATGTGGTTGGAGATAATTCTGTAGGATAGCAGTGTACAAGTTTTTGGGCAAGCAACTTGCGCTATTCATAATTGGGTATAGTTGCCGACAAGGGACTGTGCATAGTTTTCACGTGACTTTACTCCTAGAGGATTGTAACGAAACAGGGAAATGTGGGGCTACTATAGACAAGGTATGCTTAACATAGAAATTACTTGCTCAGTAGTGCTAGCGCTGTAACAACACATTGGCAGGTAGAAACATTGAAAGACGAGTGATGATGATGCTTCCGTGTTTGACGTAAAATTGACAGCAGAGTTCCCAGGCAGAGATATTTATGGTGGCCGAATCGCGAGTTTGGTCGCCCGACTGTCGATTGCTGATTGTACTATTGTTCATTGCGCAAGCGTCAATTGCACCAGTGTCTATTGCAGTGGTATTGCAATCGACACTGGTCGACCAAACTCGCAAATCGGCCACCATATTTGTGTCATTACAGGGTGGATTAGCAAAGCCAATCATAACTTCCTACAGGGGGTTCCCACTTGGGTGAGCAGCGATCTGACCGTCATTTGAATCTTGGCGTAGTGGTAGGCTTGATTGAGCGTGAGGACATCAATCTTAGCTCCATCGCCAACTTTCAACAAACCAGTCGTTCATTTCTGAATCATCCCTTGTCTTTCTTATTTACATCAAGCGTCATTTTCGGCTTGATATATCTAGGAGGAGGTGATGGTAACGAGAAATGTCCCATTAAGAAACATTTTTCCACCCACCCTCCGTTTTTCGTTTCTCAGCGGAACGCGATCATTCCGGAATCGGCCTCGTTACTTTAGAACATCAGCGCGCTTCCGGGACGATGACTCCCGCATCCGTAACTTGGGCATCATTGCCCACATCGACGCCGGCAAGACCACCACCACGGAGCGTATGCTCTATTACAGCGGCCATACGCGTAGGATTGGCGACGTTGACGAAGGATCCACTGTCACCGACTTTCTTCCTGCCGAACGCGCTCGCGGCATCACCATTCAGTCCGCCGCAATCACCTTTGATTGGCCGGCCCCTAATCATGCGGGGGAACGGAATCCCGGCGCACACCAGATCAATCTGATTGACACTCCTGGACATGCTGACTTTACCTTTGAGGTGCGAAGGTCTTTGAGGGTCCTAGACGGCGCCATCTGCATTCTTGACGGTGTGGCTGGAGTTGAAGCGCAAACCGAACAAGTTTGGAACCAGGCCGGTGAATGGAGTATTCCAAGGATTGTCTACGTGAACAAGCTTGATCGCGATGGTGCGGCATTCGGCACCGCGGTTCGAGAAGTAGGCCAGCGGCTTGGTGCTTATCCAGCTGTATGCCAGATTCCATGGTTTGAGGGTGGAAAAGGAGCTTTCACTGGAATTGTCGACGTCGTCAATCTGAGGGCGTTAAAGTACGATCTTGGAAGTGATGGCAGGAATGTCAAGGTTTACAGCCTTCACGACCTGGAACAAATTGAGCCGGATCTTGCCGCAGAATCAAAACGGGCGCGAATTGCTCTAGTTGAGAGGCTCAGTGAGCATGATGAAGGCATGGTCGAAAAATTTCTCGAGGCTGAAGATCACATGGCTGTCGCTGCACGAGACATCAATAACAGCCTAGCCCGGCTGTTGGCCCATGAATCATGTCCAATTGTCCCCGTGTTTGCTGGAGCCAGTTTCCGCAACATAGGTGTCCAACCCCTTCTCGACGCAGTTAATCTGTTGTTACCCGGTCCAGAACAGCGACCAGATCCCGATGTCAGCATTGGACCTATTTCCGGCAAGCTCTCAGACCTGTTGAAAGGCAACCTCATCAAGAAAGCGACCTCCACCACACCCGCTAAGAAAGGCCAATCTCCTCCCTCTGCGGTTGCGTCCAAGCTCCAGGCCTGCGCACTAGCTTTCAAAGTGGTTCACGACGCGCGTAAAGGTGTTCTCGTCTACTTCCGCGTATATCATGGCAGTATCAACCGCAATGACCTGCTCTTCAATACAAATCTGCAAGTTGCGGAACGAGCAACGAACCTGTTGCGTATGTACGCGTCGGATTCGGTACCCGTGCAGTCTATCAAGTCGGGCCAGATTGGCGTCATTGCAGGCTCCAAATACATACGAACGGGTGACACTTTGATTTCTTACGAGGGGAACAAACCTGTGCCACCGGAGCCGTTGAATCAGCTACATCTACGACCCATTCAAGTGCCGCCGCCAGTGTTCTTTGCAGCCATAGAACCGAACAGTCTACGCGAAGAGAAAGATGTGCAAGACAAGCTCAAGTTGTTGTTGCGAGAAGATCCAAGTCTGTGTGTCAACGTTGATGAAGATACTGGACAGACCTTGCTCAGCGGGATGGGCGAATTGCATCTTGAGATTGCAAACGACAGGCTCGTGAAAGACCTCAAAGCCAATGCACGCATGGGGCCGATCACGATTGGGTACAGGGAAACACTGACTATTGCATCGACCTCGGTAAGCAAGATCTTCGACAAGCAGCAATCCAACACAAAGGGCAAGGCAGGATGTATTGCCAAAGTGCTCCCTTGGGATCCTGATGCCGACGAAGCTGCTGACACGAAAGAAAATACGATCGAACACAGGCAGGACTCCAATCTCGTCACAATCCGGTGTCCTACCCTCGACAAGCGCGGCCGTCCGCTCGACTCCGACTGCGTCTCCCTTCCCGGCCATCTTACTCTGCGCGAAGTCCAATCTGCTTACCTCAACGGAGCCCTCGCAGCACTCAGTCGCGGCCCAAGTTATTCTTTCCCGCTTCGCAATGTCCATGTTGACTTGACACTTCTCCCCGACCAACACATCTTCGGCACAGACACTACAACGTCCTCCCTCTCGGCCGCGGCACGCGTGGCAAGCATAGCGGCATTTCGCGACTCCGTTGCCAAAGGCACCAGCTCCATCCTGGAGCCCGTGATGAACGTGGACATCAGCGTTGATGATGCAAGCCTCGGAGCTATTGTCCAGGACATCTCGTCCCGAATGGGCGGACACATTGTTTCTCTGGGCGACTGCTCAGACGATAACGCCGATGCTTCTGCCGTCAACGACAAAACCAAACTTGTCGTGGACGTCAAGAAAATTTATGCTCCGAAAGACCCCTTTGAGACCCTGTTGTCGTCTTCATCGTTACCATCATCACCAAGTCTCGGCGACAACTTGCAAAGAATCAACATGCAGCGCACGGTCAAAGCACGTGTCCCCTTGAAGGAAATGGTGGGCTACTTGAAGTATTTGCGTTCCATGACGGGTGGGAGAGGCACGTTTGTGATGAAGCTGGATCGGTTTGAGCGCGTTGTCGGGGTGCGAGAGAAGAATCTCAAGGAAGAATTGCGTGGAGGGAGGTAGAATTTGTATTCTGTACCGTTTTGTAGAAGAAGGAATAGATACTGTTGGAGGTGTGTGTAGTGTACGATATACGAGTTTTAACTTAGCTGGTTGACCTGATTGATTGATTCATTTCTCCACTTGACTTGTCCCCTCTATTCATTCATACAATATGAGCTAAAACGTTGATCATCACTTCCCCCGAGTCCACAGTTTTTCTTCAGCTTCAGACGCCACCACCAAGCCGCCTAGCCAAGTGCCTCTTCCCTTGACCCGAAGCTGCACGCCACCGCCACCGCCACTTCCTCCACCACTCCACTGGCTAACGCTGGCGACAACGGCATTGGCATCCTCGAAAGACGTTCGAATCCACGCATCCTGATTCCGCATCTTCAACACGTCGATGGGAATGGCGGTGCCACTCAGACCGAGATAAGACTGGAGGGCGGAGTTGAGATATGAGAGGAGCGTCACTGGGTCTAGTAAGATAGGTTGTTGCGTGGTGTTCAGTTTCACTAGAGAAAGATGGATGTATGAATAGGGTGGGTGTCGCAGTGCGAATGATGTGTCCAATATCTCCTGCAAGCCATTACTCATATTTGTGATTTCTCGGACCTGGGTGATGGACTATTGCACTGTGGTGAAAAAATGAATTGGTTAATTGGCGCGTTCGCTACCGGCCGGTACTGGTATTGTAAAAGCTTGAGTCGCCTGGGCACTTTGAACTTCTGGGATTTAAAGTTTTGAAATCTCGAATTTTGAGATTCGGATACTTCAACAAACCAGTTCGGAGCGTTTTGTACATTTGTACCTACAAAGAATAAGTAGACTGACCTATATTACTGGTATGTGCGAGGCTTTGACCAGACTACTTACCTAAGCTAAATCAAAAGTGGCAATTACTATACTTTACTATCTCCACTAGCCGTTGGCTCCACAACACCTGGCCGTCTTAGTTGTCCAACAATAACGGTAAAGGTTAACGCGCTGTGGAGAGCGAGGCTAATAAATACGGTAGCTGAAAGACATTCGCAAGGACCTTGCTGTGGTGTTCGAATGGTGAATTTAGCTAATTAATCCTTTCTGTCTGGTTCCCAGGAGCAGTCAAGGCTCTGCCAGAACTGAGACTGGCTGCTGCTATCGTGAAATGAAAGACGAGAAATTCCTGCTATTGGCCAAGCTGGTGAGGCTGGAGAATTTGGGCTGCTTCAATGAAATCCCAATCCAAATCACTATTTTGTATGTCCAACTTAATTTTCCCACCTCGATTTGTAACAAACCTTACAACGCTTGATACGTGTCTGTGTATTGTGTTCCGGCCTCCAAAATACTAGGATCTAGAAGATCACAACATCAATGGCGCATTGTAAGTCGTGGCAAAGGCCCTTGAAGCCTGGTTTATTCTGGTGGCCGGCGGCCTTATCTTTGACTTGACAATGTGGCGTGCAAGGAAAGATGGGGGTTACCAATGTGATATCTCGTCATCCCAAGCGAATTTAGTGAGTTGACCCGTTTCTTTTCCGTGGCGATCTGGACGGCTCTTAGGTCCCATGTGGGCAGGGCATCAACTCAACACGCTAGACGACACAACGCAGAGCTCTAGATCTTTATCAGTGTGACAGCAATCACTTGCCTGGCTTGCAATGTCATGGGACCTGCCAGGGCTCTACTTCTTCTACCAACGCTAGTGCGGCAGAGAATATCGGTACCCGCAAATGAAGCTGTTGCCACCATGGGGCCTTCCTCAATCCCAACTCCGTCAAATATCATACCGTCCTGCATAGTGTAGGGACGAAATGGAGGAAAGAGGCCTGATCACTGGATTAGGTTTAGTCTGATCCACTATATAAAGCGATATGATTGGCTGTTGGGTATTCTCTTCAGGTCTTGGCACTCATCTTCCTCGTTTCATCTGGAGCTTCGAGAATCTCCTCCATAGACAGACAGATAGACAATTAGACCTGGTCTCCACTCGTATAGCAGCGCAATCCGCGCACCTAATGGTGTAGAAGCCATCACACAGCTTCCGACTTGACCGATGGCTTATATTCCTGTGTTGCCAGGACTATGGGCTCTTTGATTGGCATGCACCCAGATACCCAGTCGAACTGAGGCGTAATAAATGTGCAGGGTGATCTAGCATTTATCTTCAATCTGTCCTCTTCTGACCTCAGCCCTTCTCTTGTTCCGAATCGCCAGACCATCGATTATATGACAAATGATTTGCACGAGTGGATGGACTCAGCCGTCACAAACTATAGCGACGCCGCTCCAGAGTCACAACCAGATACTCTCTCACACCTTCGCCGTATGAAGCAATGAGGAATCATTAGCATGTGATACTCTGAAGACAAGGACCTGGATATCTATTTTCATGTGACTGTACTCTACGACTGCATCCATCCTCTGTCATTGAGCTTCCCGGTGACAAAGTAGTTAGGTGCTTCGACTTCATCGGGCTTGAAAGACAGCCCGATGTAGGCTTCCTAGGGTATGTTGTTCCCAACTCAGCTACCGATGGGAGTACCTAAACTCGTCTACTTATACGCGCTCTACTCATGAGGTTTCGACGGAAAGCGGGACTTGCGACTGGGAATCGTTCTTCGCTGCCGACCGTGACCGTCTCAGAAATATATCGGTAAATTCACTCGTCACTAAATACATCTACTCGGAAAGTTCGACCTCATCATGGTGTGTCTCCACCATTTTGCGTTATCCAACATACGTTCTCGACACGTCACCAACCAGCAACCCCTTCACTCTGGTTACGCTTGCAGACAATGGCCCTCTCACCAAGTCTGACGAACCTACCTTCGTGCACCCCAAGTGGATCTTGGCCGGCTGGGAGGTTGACAAAACTGGTATCGAACCATATGAGGATCTGAGAGTGCAATCTTTCGAGCAATATATGGCTAGCACAGAGGAATTGTTTTCCACCAGGCACAAGACCATCATGGCACAGGGACTTTCGTAAACTTCCTATACATTGGCAGAGGTCTCCGCTGCGAGTAATTCCATCTCGGCCCGGATGCCAGTCCTCGAGGTCAGTGCTCTAGTATACGTTTGGTCATATGGCTTAAATCTCGGACATCTCAGTTGGGCGTCGTCGTAGTGATTGTGAGCTGTGTAATTGCGCTGATGAGAGCCGTGATGTGTTGGTGACGCGGACGGTACCTCCAGAAATGATCAGTCTTATTACAACGGCGCTAGAACAAGATCCACCTCATATATTCAGGGCCCTGGAAGAGAGTCAGGTGGACAGGGTAAGATTCAGGATGGAGAATCGGAAGAATGCAGAGTTTGAGTTTGAGAGCTGAGCGGAGCCTCGAATGCTTTTTTGGGTGCGTTGAATGTCTTGACATCCTTTCGGCCAGGAACTGCTAGGTGCCGTCTCTTTAGGAGAAGCTCAGGCTCGCCTCGATGAGCCCTACGTCACCGTATACTTTGACCTTCAACTATTGGATCATACTGGGGGAAAGGATTGTTGATAGTTGTATCAGTCATCGGAGCCCTGATCATCGACCCTGTCAATGCCATTTGACCTGTTCCAAGAACCGCCTCCTTCGGCAATACGTGTGTTATTCTAGCTCAGATCGAGTGGATCGACATAGATTTGAAGACGTTGAAGTTCTCTCCACATCTCTCCTTCGATCTCAACCCTGCAACGAATACCCAACCCCCTCTCCATTTCCCATAGCCACAAGGTTTGCCCTCATTCTCTCCGGCCGCTCGCCAATTCCAAATGCCGCATCCTCCCTGTGCACCCAAGCTCCAACACCATGCTGCAGCACTGCTGTCGCCCTCACGTTATTTGCTGCGTCTCCTGCATCGGCCGCCTTCAGTCCAATACTCCCATGCAGCGTCAACCTGCTCTCCTCCGCGGCCTCTAGCTTCCCTTTGTACACCCCGCGGTGCAAGATATTGCTGTCGTAGAAGACGACATCCCCTGGCTCCAGTTTGACAACTAGTTGATTTGAAAGGTGTGGCTCGTACGGGCCGGCGCTACGTTCGGTATCAGTCCGCGCGCGGCGGTGCGACCCCGGAACCACAATCAGCGAGGTGTCCGGGCACAGGGCCAGATTGTACTGTGCATGGCTCTGGTGGCCTCCTGGTGACTTGGCTGCGAGCTGTTTCAGTTCCTCTTCGGCGGTAGCCTTCTCAGAGATATCATCGCGATGCCACCGCAGCTCGAAATCCTTTGTCTCCGGTGCGACGAGTAAGTTGAACAGTTCCATAACAAGCGGCTCATTGGCGCCATTGCCGGGACCCTGAATGCCCATGAGTTCCTCTGCAACCTTCAGAATCGACTCGGAGAAATAGCAGTTTGCGAAGGACTCGCGCCCAGGCATCTCGGGATGTAGCAGGTGCTGAACGCCCCAGATTCCGCCCTCCGACGCCGGGGGCGGGGTGGACGGCCACGGCGGGAATTGCTTGGGAACAGTGCGGAAGTACGGCCAGCCGCCTGTGCGGGTCTTGGTCGTCACGGTTGTGGCGATGGAGCGGTAGTGTTTGACTTCATCAGGTGTGAGGAGGTTGCGGACGATGACAAAGCCATCCCTTTGGAGAGCATCGAGGTTGGGATGAGAGAACATGGTTGATCGCACTGCCCAGCTTCGATATTTGGGCCCCTCTATGAAAGATAGGAGCTAACTTAGGGGGTTTATAGATGGCTGAACGATGAATCAAGATAAAAGAACATACACTATAACTTACCTGCTGTGTAGTTTTTGCTATGCGTTCTTTTGCCTCCCAGAGAGTTTTAATGCTACCTTAAGTATCCGGTGTTTGGAGGCTTCTAGATAGGTTGAGATTAATCTGGACAAAGGAAGGGGAACAGGTTAAGTTACTTGGGCTGCAGGGTAACTTACGGTAGTCGCAAATGCTAATTACAGTTGCAGTAACTTATCTGCTACATAATTCTTTCTGGGTCTTTTGTCCTTCTGCAAAGTTTCGATGCTACTGTGGGTCGATGCAACTCTCCGCGAACTAGGTGTTTATCAGGGCCGACTGTTGACGATTGCACAGACAAATCTAGACTGGGCAAACAAGACAAACAATTAGCGCCGTCACTTGGTTGATGTTGACACTTTTGTCTGCCAGTCTTCTCCTAAAAGTAAAAGCAGGGTGCAGTAACAATAACAAGAGATGCCAACACTAAGCTACGCCTTCCACGACAGCGGAAAGGCTCTGCCGCTACCAAAAGATGATGAAGAGCGCGAAGAAGCAGGGCGGCCACGGTCAATAAGCTGACGACAGCACAACCACCATCGAGGCCGGTGGTGGAGAGACTGAATGATGGGGAGGTGATTGTGCAGCCTGGCAACTCAGTGATGGTCACTATGTCTAGGATAAATGTGCTACGGATCATGTGGGTCATACTGGCGAGTCGTACACTCTCAATGCGGAGAACTTGGTGCGCAATGCGCTGGATCTGATGCTAGATCGGACGCTTGACTGCAGCTACGGTTCGCCTGGCAAGTAGCCTGTCATTGTCGCATATTTTGCGCTATGCCCAAGTAATGAATATATAGTGCCTGACGCTCCTGGGCTTTCTCCCTCCGGGCTGTAAAGTAGACAGAGCTTAAAATACCCCCAAAAGACAAGGCATGTAAGCAATGCAGATTTCATCGGGTTCGTCGATTTGACCACCTCCAACCAGGATGCTCCTCGAAAATATCTAGTTTGCGAGACATTCTTGAGGCTAATGGCTCACAGTCCAACGAACGCGGCATCAGGGTTGTCAGCGCCTGTAGCTACAGTACAGCGGATTGTGCACGGAAGCTTGTTGAGATTAGAAAGCTGAACCATGTCTCTTGGTACAAAACAGATCGATCTCGAAATCGAGCGTGGGCTTCTTTGTAGTCCCTATAAAGTATTATATCTCTGGGGGATTGGGGGTAGAAATCAATGTCCACGGAGATGAGCTTGCCCACTCGCTGCGGGAGCGACATAGCGTGGCAATACAAAGGTAGCGCAGGTGCTGCTAGATGCCGGCAGCGTAACAGTCTGCAACGACTATGGGCGGGAGCTCATCGAGCTCAAAAAGGCAACCAGGCAACAAAACTGCCTGTCGGATATCATTTCCGACAGTCTCTGCGCTAAATGATTTATATTCCCCTGCCTTGAATATTATAACTTACTCTGCAATAACAGGCGCTTCACAAATTTCATCGCCACTTCCCGTGACCTCGCTAGCATGAATGAACCACCACCCTCGAAGCGTGCACGGCGCAGTGATGGCGCAGGAAAAGGGGAAGGAGAATACAGCACGTCGCATCCATCGCCACCGTCACCACGACCACACGACTCCAGAAGAGATGACAAGAGCCGGTCCCACCACATTGAGAGCCGTCATTCGCGCAGAGCGGCTGATGACCGGAGAAGACAATCGAAGTCGCCTCGCCGGGACCGCGGACACGAGCGCAAGGACACCAACGGCACCCAAAGCAACCGAAGCGAGAGGAACAGAAGCAGAGACCGAGACCGAAATAGAGACCGAGATAGAAACCGACAACGCCTCCCATCATCTAGGCACGAGAAACGAGCGCCACGCTCGAGATCCAGATCCCCGGCGCGAAACGGCGTTAATGACGGTAATGATGGCAGCCGGTCTTCTTTCCGACACCGCTCTCCACCACCGGGACGCAGCTCGCGCACAACAGCAGATAATGATAGACCGCCGCCGCGACGCGAGAAGGCAGACAAGGAGCGGAAGCCTACGGTCGACGACAACAGATCTCGTGTAAAGCTAGATCCGGGCAACGATGTTAGGGCTTCCAGAGCAAACGGCGAGCCAATGGCTCTCGACGAGGACAATGAGGACGCTCTGCTCGGCCGCATGATGGGCTTTACCTCGTTCAAAACCACACAGAATACCAAAGTCCCAGGAAATCAGATATATGGCGTCAGGAAGGAAAAGAAGACTGAGTATCGCCAGTACATGAACCGTGTAGGGGGCTTTAATCGGCCACTCAGTCCTTCGAGGTAATGACGGAGGCTGGAGATTGCGAACGGCATGTCGTGGGATATGTTGCATTGATGCTCTTTGCGATGTCAATATGCTTTGTTACTGCATTTCATCGTCACTGCAGGCACAGCTGTCGCCCTCGACAGATACATCGCTCAGAATCCAGAATGAAGAGAAGAATATTTTTGCGATTGCCTGTGACTTTCATCAATTAGAAGCATTGGTCTTTCGCTATTGTTAACCTAAATTATCTCGTTTTCCAAGTTACGCCTTGCTCTAGAGCGTAGTGTTTCTACTGAATCTGGTAGATAGCTATGGCCGGACTAGTCGCACCTGCCAAACACCGTGCGCGAATGCCATACGAGTAACAAGCATTTTAATACATGTAAAAGTACAGTAATGAAATAAGTAATACTGGATCCAGCTCTTCGTCTCACACCTTCCACACCCTAATCGGCACTACATGATCGCTTGATGACGTTGACGTTGACGTTGCCTTTCCCTTTGCCCTGGTCAGCGCCTGCGCGACCACACCGCCCACGGGTCCTTGTTGCTCTCGCCCGCTGCGCCAGACTTTGGGCCCAGCGAAGTGGCTGATGAAGCCGTCGGGACCCGAAACGATGATGAGGGAAGAAGTGTTTGGACGAGTGGAAAGTGTCGTGATAACGGACTTAGCAATAATGTCTTCGCTGATCCGAGTGTTTTCTTCATCGACAAAGTAGTCAACCTTGACGTGCTGCGAGTATTTGGACTTGAGCGCGTCGAGTTCTTGCACGATCAGCCCTTTGCTGTTGTTGGACAACAGTTGGTCTTGTTTTGCTGGCAATGTTGCGGTCGAGAAAAGTCTTCGGAAGAGGCTCGGTTTGCTGGTAGTCCCGGGACAAGAAGAGTCACAAACGCCACCGAGGCAGTCTTCGCGCTGCCGGCTGGCCCAGAGAATGTGGATTGAAGGCAGGTCGGATGCGGAACCATCATAGCGATTGGACTGGGTGCTGGTGCTGGCTCGACTGAGCAGTGCATGTGTAGCTTGCAAGGCAGGGGCGATCCCGGTCCCGCCTGCCAGAAAGGTAATATTCCGTGTGGACGGAGGGATCTCCAACTCCAGATTCGGCCCTTTCATCTCGATGCTGGAACCTACAGGCAGGCGGTGCAACCAACTAGACACCTCACCGTGCGGGTCATGGCGTATGAGGAATCTCAGGTCCTGGCTGTCGTCGTCCAGTGTTGGCGGGAGAGGGGTGTATGCACGGACAACCTGGATCTGGGGCTGTTTGAAGAGCACATTCCAGATGCCGGTCTGCCATGCTTCATGGAATAAGGCGAGGCTTTTGTTGTCAGGAGTAGATAGGCGGAGATGGAAGATACTCAGGGTGGAAGACACTGGTTGTCTCCAGACCAGCTCGTACGGTGTGAACTTGTGTCGCTGCGCTATGGTTTTCAGGCCCTCGTCTGCCGCACCCCTGAAGATGGAGAAGGCAATGCCCAAGGCTATACATGCCGAGAGCGCAACAATCTGCCATCGTTTTCCATGGCCGGTGTGTTTCCCTGGCGCTTGGTTGGTCGCTGTGCCTGTGTTTGTGGGTAAAGTTGACTGGAGACGCTCATCCCGACTCTGCTGCGAGCGCAACGCGCGTGACTGGAGGCAGTTGGTCCTCTGTGTCAGCTGGTGGCCAGCACGCCAAGTTGCCGACTGCCACACGCATCGCGACAGCATTTGCCGTGGGTGTTGATGCTCAGTCGGAAGTCACCGTTCGAGAAAAGCACCCAAAGGATATCGCGGTTGCTGACTAAACTTCGTCGCTGGCAGGCTTGGCAGCCAAGCCAAGCTGACTAATAAGTTAACTGCTTAACTTAAAATATCAGTAACTTAAGTTAACTACCGTATCATCATCAGACTGTTGTATGTTCATCAGACCTCTTTACCTAGATCGAGATGACCCTTCTTTGGCATCAACCAGCCGGATCAGCTTGGCTGCTCGGTGAAGTACTGTAGAAGTGCTTTGGAGGCTGTCGATCTTCAGTTCAACAACAACCCGCGTGAAAATGTGGTATTAGCGTCGTGATTCATCATCTACAGCTGCAGATTGAGTCACATGGCTTTGTCTTAGTCTTGTAACTTTGATTCTTTCACGGGAGTTCACAAAATATAAATGCTATTATACTGTAGAGCCGTGCCTTCTTGTTGTACACGCCACCTTAGGAACCGTTATTATTGAAATACGACACAGGAGATTGCAAATATAAGTGAATTTGCTCCAATCATGACTCGAAATACAGCCAATAGCACGACTCGGCAACATTGCCTTGAGTATAAGACACTGAGCAGCTCATCAGTGTTGCAATGCATTACAGCAGTTCAACCGCACCGTAGATCGCTTGAACATTGACCATGTTCACCCAAGATTCTGCACCAGCAGAGCCACGCGGCTTCAAAGATCTCACACCCTAATGCCGTTTTCGCTGAGCGGTCCATAAAGCAATCACAATCCAACGCAGTACTTACAGTTCGCCCCGGATCTATCACAATGCGCTCGGCACAGTTGAGCAGAACTATGACAGATTTCCTTTGGTCAGTTGTATAACGCATAGGTTTCGCCTGGAAAACTTCAGGAAGGTGTAGAGACAGTTCGCAAGGCTTAGGAGTCTAGAGCCGTGGAAAAGTCCTCATTTGCGAGCTTTTCTTTTCTCAAGTATTGAATAAACATGCGCTTCCGCCGAGGGTGCGAGGGCTGATGACAGTAAGATGCAAATCCAAGTGGATAGTATACTGTAATAATAAACAAGTTAGGCGAAGATCGAGGTGTCCTCTTGGCGTGCTAGCAACACCGCCTTTCAGGCCATTGATCTTTGACGGCGTCGCTCTCGCGCCCTTGATTAATTTCCATTCTGTTTAATTAAGTTATTATTATAAAGTTAAGTTTGCGCAGCAAACGGGCCACGCACAGCACGTTGACCCGGATCTTTGATGATGGCCGGCCGTTGAACGGTCGCTCTCCTCATCGCTCCTCCAGCAATGACACCACTATCCTTTGCTGAGGTGCAGAAACGACTGCCGCTGCCTACGCGCGACTCTCTGGAACTCGCGTCGCTGGCCGAGTCTGATGGTGACGAGATGCGGTCCGAGGCCTCGGCTGCCTCATCGCCATCCGGCATCTCCTCATCCCGCCGGCTCTCGCTGGAGAATGAAGATCCTCTCGACGGCGCCAATCCGGCTGGACGACGGGCGCTTAGGGCCCGCTCCTACTCGATTTCCTCCGCCTTCGACTTTACCCCGGCACTGTTCCCTCTCTCGTCGACTGCAGGAGGGTACTCTGCCCTTGGCGGCCCGTTGCAGCCGTCACTGCCCCTGGACAGACACGGGCCGATCGATACGCTGGAGAAACACAAGACGCTCACCTATGTCAACGGCCTGTCCCTGATAGTCGGCCTCATCATCGGCTCCGGCATCTTCTCCTCTCCCTCGCAAGTCAACTCTCATGCCGGTTCACCAGGAGCAGCACTGGTCGTTTGGGCCATTTCAGGTATCTTGGCATGGACAGGTGCGGCATCATACGCAGAATTGGGGGGCGCAATTCCCCTGAATGGTGGAGCGCAGGTATACCTGGCCAAAATTTTTGGTGAACTGGCTGGATTCCTCTTCACCTGGGCTGCCATCCTGGTGCTAAAACCAGGCGGAGCGGCCATCATTGCTATCATCTTTGGTGAGTACGTTGTGCGAGCAGCCATAGGCGCAGAGGTCGAGGACATCAATCCCTGGATCAACAAAGCCCCGGCCTTCGTTGCTCTGACTGTCGTGGCCTTCTTCAACTGCATCTCCACGCGCTTTGCAGCCAGGGTCGGAGACCTTTTGATGCTGTTCAAGTTTGTTGCCTTGGCCGCTGTTGCAGTTATTGGAATTGTTGTCGCTACTACCGGCCTGTCATTCAATGGCAGCGCCAACACCGACTGGCGCACGCACGGATGGTTTGATGGCACTAGTGGCGACATTTCCAACTGGGCTGTTGCCCTTTACGCCGGTCTCTGGGCCTTTGACGGATGGGACAATACCAGCTACGTGACGGGCGAGTTCAAAAACGCCTCCAAAGACCTGCCTCGCGTCATCCACACTGCCATGCCATCGGTTATTCTATGCTACTTGCTTGCCAATGTCGCCTACATTTTCGTGCTACCCTTCGCCACCATCAACAAAACCAACACGGTCGCCGTTCAATTTGGCAGCAAAGTCTTTGGACCCATTGGTGCTTTGATTCTGGCCCTGATTGTGAGTGCCTCATGCTTTGGCGCTCTCAACGCCACCACTTTCACCTCCGGCCGCCTCATTTATGTAGCGGGTCGAGAAGGCTACATACCAGCGCTCTTTGGCAAAATTGGATTCGGCACCTCTGATCGCTCCGTCACCATCAATAAGCTCAGCCACAAGTCTTGGTTTAGCAAGGGATTGAATAAGCTTTTTGGCGACGCTGCTGGCTTTGGCTATACACCCATCAACGCTATCCTTCTCAATGCTCTCATCACCGCCGCTTACATTGCCGTCGGCGAGTTCAAGTCTCTACTCACTTTCTACGGTGTCGCCGGATACTCCTTTTACTTCCTCACCGTGCTTGGCCTCATTGTCCTGCGCATCCGAGAACCCAATCTGGAGCGACCCTACCGCACCTGGATCACCACCCCCATCATCTTCTGCTGTGTCAGCCTCTTCCTCGTTAGCAGAGCCGTCGTCAATCAGCCTTTTCAAACCCTCGTTGCCATCGCATTCGTCGCTAGTGGCATTCCCATGTACTATTGGCGCGTAAGAAAATTCGATCCCGACCACAGCCAGCGCGAAGGTGAGGGTCGCTTTTGGAGAAGATGGGGTCGGTCTTGAACATCATTACCGCAAAGTATGTTCAACAGCAATGAGCTGATATGTATACACAACAAGTAGTAGCTAATCACATCTCGTTGGAAATACATTACTGTTCAGTGCCATCTGTCTATTCTTCTCCACCTCCTCTCCATCTCCTGCTCCGATCAAAAGTTTGGTGTTCCCCTCATTTTGCGCCACATTTCGTCAACGAAATTCTTAATAATATGGGACCAAGACCTGCCGGTATAGATACGAGCGTAACGAAGTCGGTGAGGTCAGCGAGCAGCTATCTTGCTGGCCACGGCAACTTCTAGCTGGGTAATGCTATAATGGATGAATATAAGGGTAAAGAGAGCTAGATTTAGTATCAGGAAACATTTGATATTTTAGAAAGTTTCGGTATTTTGTCATGTTTTTTGTCTAAGAATCTATCTAGTTACACTCTTACTCTTCAAGATTCTCCAAGTCTATTGCTTGTCTGGGAATCCCAAATTGACGCCGAAATCGGCTACCAGAGTTTGTCAACATATGATATAGTAGGAGGGCAATTCATTTACTTACGGTAGATGAGACGTTTGACGCCATTCTTTGAAATTTCGTCGAGATAGCCAAGGTCCTCAGGCGAGAGGTTGATGATTTTCAAATTCTCCTCTATCCGAGACGGCGTTACTGATTTGGCCAGTACGACGATTCCTCGCGCGACTGCAGAGATTGTCAGTTTTTTTTGCGTCCCGCATTATTTCCTTTCCTATTCTTCACGGTAGACGTACTGTGATAGCTCAGCAGAATGGTGCCCGGCGAGGTAGATTTCTGCTTGGCGAGCTTAACAATGTGTTCATCCTTCATGAGCGGGCTGCCAGTGCTGCCGAGGGGGCTATATGCAGCAATGACAATACCCTTGGACTGACAATAGTCCACAACATCATGCTGTGGGAGCAGCGGGTGATTCTCGATCTGATTGACCGCGGGCACAACATCCACCTTCGGTAGCAGCTCCTCGAGGAACTTCTTGGAGTAATTGCTCACGCCGATGGCCTTGACTTTGCCTCCGGGCAAGAGCTTTTCCAACGACTTGTATGTGTCGACATGCGAGTGGCTCCGGAGAAGATCGCGGTCTCCATTCGGCAATTTGGGGAATTTCTCATGGTTGCCATTAGGGTTCATGGGCACGGGCCAGTGCATCAGGTACAGATCCACGTAGTCGAGTCCCAGGGCTTCAAGGCTCTTGTTCAAGTTCTCCTCGACCCTGGTGTGGTAGGTGCACCAGAGCTTCGTCGTCACAAACAAGTCCGCCCGGCTGATCCCGGCTTCCTTGAGGCCGTCCGCAATTCCCTGGCCAACCTCCTTCTCGTTGCCGTACACGTAAGCACAGTCGATATGTCGGTAGCCCACTTTGATCGCATGGGCCACGGCTTTCCTGACTTGGCCCTCCGGTGATTGCCAGGTTCCTGGTAACTAGTCAGAACTTTTTGGTCTGGCGTCTGCTGCATCTCGACGAACACACCCAGTCCGAGCGCGGGAATGCTCGCCCCGGTATTCAGCTTGATTAGAACATCTGCCATCTTGGCACTTTTAGTAGTATAAATTTGCGTATCGATTTCCTGTTTGCTTAGGTGAGGAAATGATGTAATGAATGGTTGCTGTGATTTTGAAAATAAGTTCAAGTGTCTAGGTCCGATCCTCGGCGGAGATACCGAACAAGGTTGATAGCGACTCCAATTCAAATGAACACGTTGGATCGACAGCCTATTATACCAGCTTTTATTAATAATGGCTATCCTTATTTCCCGTCCCACAATGCAAGCCACACAGAACATCCCGTCGGTATTTGAATTCTCACGAAAGCAGTGGGTGGGAGCGAATGAGCTCCACATCAAGCTGTTTTCAACCCTCACTAACAAAAAATAGCTCGGGCTATTTGGCGCCGGGCTGGACTGTTAGGTATCACGTGATATCGCGTAGGCACAAGAACCTAAACACCCACAGAAGTACTTGCTGAGGTACGTGGATTCTCAGTCCAAGATATCGGTAGATCACGCCAAAAAAGCTGTCCAAAAGAGGAAATTCTCCCCGGCGCGTAATTCAGTCTAGCCAATAAAAATGATTCCTTGCATGCGAAGGTAACCCCAACGAAATACACTTTCCCGTCGACCTTAAATTAAAAGCCTCATCTTGTGATCTTTGCTAGATCGATCGTAATAAAAAGTACTTTTTCGTCACCACTCTGTCAGGGTTTGCTTATCACAATGGGGGGATTGTAATCCATACTAATGGGTCATTGCAATCAGCTCTACGGGTCCGGGGGCTCGCGCCAATTGCTACGTGCTCCACAAATTCCTTCTTGCTCGACCTTCCCCATAGAGACGAAGAGGTAAACCGCCGCCTGTCATTTCCTAGCTAAGAATACATTCCTCTCCTACCTTGACTATACTGTCCTGGAACGGCAATTTGGTCTACCTACCGGAATAAGCTCCAAATCACTCCCCTGTTTATCCCTGCATACGTTGCGTAGAAGCTGTATCCTGTTACCGTCTGTAGCCTGAGCGAGTGCAACATTGCTGAATATAGCAAACCTGGTAGCGTACTGTCATAGGGTGAGTCAACTGTATATCAAGCGTCTCACTCAATTCGAGTGAATTGGAATCAACTTTAGTCCAAGTATCGCTGCCAACACACTCCACCCACATTCACTAGCTGGAGCAGGTACTTATACCTTGTCTCGTCTTCACTGATCTTGTCCATGTTCTATCAGATAGCAACTCCAATCTCAACGCCATCCACCAGCAGGCAACATGACTCTCCTCACTCAACAACCCCAGCACTCCGCCCAATTCGACATTGGTCGTGAAGGCCTGGCCATGGAAGCCATCGTTGACGCCGTGGAGGAGGTCAACCTTGTCCGAGACCAGATCATCCGTGCCCAAGCTAGCCCCAACATGTATGAAGAGTCGAAATTTGACGCGGAGAAGGACAAGACGCAATTCCGCCAGTATGAAGAGGCCTGTGACCGTGTCAGGAACTTCTACCGCGAGCAACACACCAAGCAGACCGTGGCCTATAACATCAAGGCACGCGAAGAATTCCACGCCACAACTCGCGCTGAAATGACAGTCTGGGAGGCCATCGAGAAACTGAACACTCTCATTGACGAGTCTGACCCGGACACTGAGCTGAGCCAGATCCAGCACCTGTTGCAAACTGCTGAGGCAATGCGACGCGATCGCAAGCCGCGGTGGATGCAACTCACTGGTTTGATCCACGATCTGGGCAAGTTGCTCTTTTTCTTCAGCGCCCAAGGCCAGTGGGATGTCGTGGGCGACACTTTCCCTGTCGGCTGTGCTTTTAACGACAAGATCATCTTCGGCAACAAGTCCTTTGCTGAAAACCCAGACTCTGACGATCCTGTCTTCTCCACCAAGTATGGCATCTATGAGCGGGGATGCGGGCTCGATAATGTCATGCTTAGCTGGGGTCATGACGAGTACCTCTACCATGTCATCAAGGATCAGAGCGACTTGCCAGATGAGGCCTTGGCCATGATCAGATACCACAGCTTCTATCCATGGCACAAAGAGGGTGCTTACCGCTGGATGATGAACGAGAAGGACGAAGAGATGCTCAAGGCGGTCAAGGCCTTCAATCCCTATGATCTGTATAGCAAGAGCGATGACAAGCCAGACACAGACGAGTTGAAGGCGTACTATCTAGAGTTGATTGATGAGTTCTTCCCAAAGAAGGTCATTCGATGGTGATGGGGGATGAGAAGATGCCCTGGTCAAGTTTCCAAGCGTGCTTATGTCCTGTGAATATGAAATGCTAAGGGTGAGAAATATGCAGAAGAACAAGTTGCGAAGTGCTCGGGCTTGCTTACTGCCTTCGATTGAAACATGTGGATAAAGATAATAAGATTAGGGAATAGAGACAGCCATACAGACAAGCTTTTGCTATGTTGGCTCGAAGATGTAACCGTTAGCTCATTGCATCTGTCACTCACTACCTTCTGGGAATATCAGTCTGGTTCAGTAAATCCAGACTTGAAAGTGCCTAAGGTAGCTAAGACAGCTAGATATTTAGTTAGACAGCTGCACTCACAATGGGAGTCCCAGACACTGACAATAAAGTGACAATGTCTTCTGCCCTGGTGTCAGTTCAGAAAGCGTTGAACAAAGCACCAAAGGCAGTTTGTTAGAGCATTTCCGCCGTCGACAATGACATTCTCAGTAAAATGCACAAAGAAGCGACCTGAGTCCAAAGAGACGGCCGCGTGGCAATCACATAAATTGGACTCATAACCCACTTAAGAGCTTCAGGAACAGGCAGAATCAAAAGGACATCTTGATCAAAATCACCCTTCCAACCCCCCTCAAAAAAGCATTCTGTCAACTGCGTCCAATATTCTACGAGTTTTGAGTGGGGGTTAGTGATAAGGACGAGCATTTTGACGCCCACCCGACCAGTTCGGCATCGTCCAAAAACCCATCCTCGACGGCCTTGACAACGCCCCTAGATAGGAATAGACACATCTTTCCGACCCGCTCTGACAGGCAAGTAAGAAGTGTGTCGACTTCGAACTCTGTTCAACAAATGAGGAACTACGCTGCTCAAGGCAATGGCCAATCGATCAGGTCTGACAGCGAGAGGAGTGAAGTAGCCAGAAGCACCGTTTCCGCTAGAGGATCTGGTATCACTGTTCATTTAGCCTCTGCAAAAAGACATCTTCGACCAAATGAAGGGGATAGCGTCAAGGACGGCCATTTCAATAACCGACCATGCGTCAGATTTCGCTTCCACCATAAACTCTTCTAGGCAAGGGCGACCTAACTCTGGGGTTTGCAGTCTGAGGCGTTCAGGCGTAATCGGCACGGCAAACCGAAGTTCCTCATACCGTGCAAGAGACGGACGCAGCCAGGGACATGCCAGTCGACTGGGTGACAAGGATCATGACCGGACACTGATGGAGAGAGGTGTGTCTACCGGAAGGACGGGTACAAACATCCTCGACCCATCTTTAGGTGACAGTAGGACCACCTTGGTCGAACCTGGCATCGACATGTCTTCCTTTGATACATCTTTTCTTTCCAGACTAGCCAACAGAGTGAAAACTCAAAGAGTTGGGAGTATTTGCACCAGCGAATACCTAGCTCAGGGGTTCCGATCTACACAGAGGAGATAAGGCGGTCATCTCATCGGGACGAGAAGCTAATGTTAGAGCAGCTGCAAACGCGATGGTCAGACTCAGTCAAGTCTTCTGAGCATCGAATTCCCCGTAAGCCGGTCGGTCAAGGTAAAAGATCGTAGATAATCGGTGGTGATCGTGAGACGCACAGCCACCTCTCTGCTGAAGATGGATCTGTCATAAGAAAGTTTAGGACGAGCCGCTGACTAGAGCCTTCAGCACCCCCAGGGACACTAGATCAAGAACAAGCCGAAGAGGCAGCAGTGGCAGCGATTGGAGTTACTGACGGCCGAGAGCAGGGAGAAGCATGGCAAATTGGACGGAGAATAAGGAGGAAGTCTCGTCATCCACACACAACAGGTCTAGTCAAATTCTCCCCCTTCAACTCACTTCAAGAAGAACTGCAGAAATATTCAACTCCGGCTGCACGCCAAAAGACTAAATTCAAACAGGTCCGAAAACAAGACAGGGCATCAACTCGCTCAAATTTGAGCCAGCTACCAAAGCAACCGACCAACCACTGGGTCTCCAGGACAGGAGGATATCGTTCTGACCATGACTATCAGAAGAATGAGACCGGCATCTGGTACTCGTAATATGCATACTCATCGCCGGTGAGCTGAGCGCTTCCAGATCACTCGACATCTGGGCTGAAGGAACGAAAGCAATATCAAAAAGAGAAGAAGAGGAGACTGACTCGCGTATATGCACGTTCTCCAAGTCAGGAGAAGAACGTAAAGCTTGTCTGTTTTAAGCCACTAACTTACTACTACTAACTACTACTACTACTACTTTCATTCAAACCTTGCCCTCCCTCCTCAACCCCTCCCACAAGCCCCACGCGGCCACGGTTTTTGCATCCCTAGCACCAACTTTCCACAAATCCTTCAACTTGACTAGCTTCAAGGTAATCTTCTCGCCTTCGCCCCTCAACCCGGTCATCTTGCCCTGCAGCTCTTCAATCTGCCTGCGATGCAGCACCTTCCTTGCCGCCAGGACAGGGATGAACTCATCACTGCCGCCTGGGGAAGTATATA
The DNA here is from genome assembly GCA_003709845.1 of Chaetothyriales sp. CBS 134916. Lineage (NCBI taxonomy): Eukaryota > Fungi > Ascomycota > Eurotiomycetes > Chaetothyriales > Domatiomycetaceae > Domatiomyces > Domatiomyces globalis. Next base: position 56,495 of record QQXO01000031.1, read on the forward strand.
GTGCGTCACGAAGGGATAGCGTCTCCGAGTGTAGCACATTCTGCTGACGATCCTGGTCATCGATGCTCACACCCTCCTTACCCTGACTACTATTCGTAGTGGTCGGTGAATCTGAAGAAGCAGAAGCAGACTCAGACGCCAGCTTGGTCAAGTCAATCAGCTCATCCTCCTTTATATCGAGGCCGGTCTCCTCCTTGATTTCCTTGGCGGCAGCACCGGCAAATGAACCCGCGTCATCGATCATACCGGCGGGCAGCTCGACAAAGGCCAGCGACCCAGCTGGGACACGCGGTTGGATGGTCAGCACCACGTATTCGTCTGCTTCACATTGACCTTGGTCTAGCTCTTTCCTAGCTGATGTTGATGTTGTTGATGTTGTTGTAGTTGTGGTGGCGGTTGCAGATTGCTCATGGCCATCATCAGTAGGAGTAAGGATAATCAAAATGGCCACACTCCCGCCGCGCATAAACACACTGCCGGGCAGGTTCTCATGCTTGGTGTTACTGATGTCGGCTTGGAGCTTGAGAAAGCCGAGGCGGGGCCTGGTGGCGCCGGAGAGCGGATGGAAGAAGTCAACGGCTTGGATGTTGATAGAGTGCAGGCGGTAGGGAGAGGAGTGGAATGGGTGAGCGGGATTGGAAGATTGTAGGGCTAAGGATTTGGAGAGCGTGGCGAGCCAGTCGGTAAAAGGGCGGAAGGCGAGCAGGTCCTTAGGATTGAGAATATGAGGGACTTGGACTAAGGTGCCGGAGAAGGGCGAGTCGTGGGGGAGGAAGAAGTTGGACATGCTTGTTGTTGTATTTGTATTTGTATTTGTATTTGTTGTTGTTTTCGTTTCTTTTGAACCTGTTGCTTTTGTTATATAGACACGGTCCTCGGGGGTCTGGTGATGTCTATGCCATGAGGGGCGGAAATGGTGATGCCTATACCGCGTTGAGAATTGACGGTAGGGAGAAGGTGATGTCGTCAAGGATAATGGATTTGCGGAATATGAGCAGGGGTTCTTCACTGGGTAGGAGATAGTGATGAGCCTAGGCATCAGACAAGCACTAGTAAGTTTTGAGCAAATTCGAAAAGTAATTGAATAAACTTACTGTCATACTGTCATGACACCGATACAACGCCAAGATTGATCTTGTCAAATACGCGCTTGCTATTGGCTGGGCGGCGCCAAGACGGATAGCTGCGACATTGAGAGCCCGATAGATAGATCAATCAAGAATCATTCCATCTTACTAGAGGGATATATCGTCAATCAGAGGTGCCTCTATCGATCAATCGCCATCAGGCGATCACCATCAGGCGATCATCCGAGGCCAGATACGACCTGGAAGTTTTACTTTGTGGGAGTAAATACAGTACTTGCTGACGAACCAACACCAATTCATGAATCAGTGGGGCATCAGAGCTGTCAGATACAAGATTGGCTACTGCAGATGCACAGCAAGTTTGCCATCCCATGACATAATGAGTGGCTCGCTGTCATCGATCAATCTATCCACCCAGAGTTATCAATCACAGAACTGTATTCTGTAAAGAGAACAGGTCAAATAAAAGAGACGAAAGGAAAATCAGGTTTTCTTTTTGCCACTATGAGATCCGTTTGCCCACTGGCTGACTGGCTTGCTGGCCGGCTAAGTTTAGTGATGGTACATGAACAATAAACAACTCTCCTCCAATCTGGACTCAAGAGTGAATTAAGTTAAATCCGGTCGGATCAAGTATACTAGCCATCCTCCTGGTGTGCCTACCAACGATGCTGTCTGTAGCAGTCTGATGGCTGTCCTTTTTGGTAGAGTAGCAACCACACCGCGGCAACGCCTTGCTCAAAACGCTTAGATATCCCAAAGGCGAGACAAAGCACAAGTGAGAAATGGGAAAAGGAGAAAGGGTGCGGGATCATCAGGCCTATGCAGTTGTGTTTGCCGTGTCCATGGTGCCTGGTGGGCGGTCGGGATCGTCCTCTTCTCCGACAACTTTAACTCGCGGATCTGGGATCTGAATGTCGAGGCTCATATAAGCCGTGCGGCGGAGGCTGATGAGCTTGACGCCGTCGTGGCTACCGACGTCGCGATTCCAGGTCTCGATCCACCTTTCAAGTCTGCGCAGCTTGCCCTTGACACCGCTCGGCCGGAAATCTTCCCAGAACCAGCCAGTCAGCAAGCCCAGAATGCCGTCAAACCAATTGGCTGCAGAGAATGGATCGAATGCGTGGATAAGGGTGGTATTGACATGCTGTATGATGTATCGAAACTCCTGCTCAGAGAGCAGAGGGTCGAGGATCTCGGGATAGATATTGCTGAAGGTGGGTGCCAAGTCGCCAACAACCATCCAATCACGCTTGATTCTGATGACCCGAGTCGATTCGTACTCTGGTGAATTTGAGGCAACGTGAGGATTCAAGTGAGGGAAACAAGGATGGGCCGGGCCCCAGGCGAGCTCTTCTTGCAGATCGCCGTCATCAGCCGGAAGGTCGGCCGTAGAACCGAATTTAGGCGGAATAGGAGGAGGCGCTTCGTTGTTAGTGACCTGAACGCGGCGCAAAGAGGATCGGATAGATCGGGAAGAGTGAATGCGTTTGATAGACTTGAGCGACTTTTGCGAGCTCACTCGGCGGGGAGGGTGTGCGGGCTGATCGGACGGGTTGAGGCCATAGTTCGACCCGAGTATTGAGGGAGACGGCGCATGCTGAGCTTCGAGGTCTGTGTCCTCTCCTCTGAAGCGGTAGGCGGCCGTGTTGTCCTTGGCAGGCACTTCAGGCGGCGTCGTCGACGGCTTCTCCGCGTCGCCCATGCCTTCTTCGGCGTGCGACGCAACAGAGCCGATTTGCGACGCACGGCGTTGGTTTGGAGGCAGGCCGATGCTGGTGCGAGAGCCGGCCGCGGAACTGAGCTGCGGGCTGTGCTCGATGTGGGTGGGTGAATACTGTCTCGACCGGCGCTGCTCAGGCAGTGTCAGGAGCGTGTGGACTTCGCCAGTGCCGGGTTCTGCGCCTGGAGGCAGATGGCTGCGTTGGTCGATGCGGACAGGAACGGGCCGAGGGACGTGGTTGAGCGGATAAAGGATTCTCTGGGGCGGGCCGCGAGTCTGCCGAGCGGAGGGCCAGTGCGGCTGGCGGGCCAGGAAAGCTTCGAGAAAAGATCGTCGTCGGGTAGCTTGGGCCTCGATCGCCGTTACTGACGGAGGCCGCTGCGAGAGTGGGGGCTCCGGGCGATGGAGGGTCGGAGCGAGGTGACGGAGCTGCGAGTCGTCGATGGCAGTCGGGTCGATGGGCGGAATGGGATGGTGCGGATGGACGGGCTCGCCGGGACCGATGGGATGGATGGCACGGGTGGGATGGATGGCACGGATGGGCTCTCTCACCGGCTGCTTTTCCAGCGCTCGAGATGATAGTGCTTGAACCGGGTGACTCGATGAGGATGCCGTGTTGGATGAGTTCGCAGTAGTGTGCGGAGCAACAGCCGGCCGCACATGCACTGTGGTTGGCTGAGACAGCCGTAAGCGACGCCCCGAAAAGCAGTCTTTAGGCGGCACATCCGCGTGGGTGTAGGCGCAGGTGTAGGCAGGAATAGCAGAAAAGGGCAGCGAGCAACATATTGTGGTGAAGGTGTGATGATGGCCCGATGGGTGCGACGGCGATCCTTCGCCCGTCGCTATAATCTACAAGAAGCAAACCAAGCCGAGAAAATACGCTGAATGTGATCTATCGGATGATGGCTTATTATGGTGGACGGGTTGACGGGCTGGACGCCGTCTGGTGGCACCGCCCTGAACTATCCTGAGCCGCGTGCTTGTCACGGGAAGATCAATTCCGTGTGTCGAGCAAAACAAGACTTTGGCTTGCTGTTGCTCGAGTTGATTCATTCGTTGTCTCGCCCATGAAGTAGCGTAGAGTCGCTTGGAAGCTCTACACCTGCCCGGTGTCCACGCAGATGGATGGAGGCAGGCTGACGGTGGTCTGCTGCACTCTAATAAGCAGCACGACACGACATTCCCCAATGCAGAAAATCACCTCCCACTCAGGCCATAACTGGTCGACTGGCACTCACACTCCAAAGACACAAAAAGCTCGGGGAATGAGTCGTCTTGTGGGACCAGGGGGACCCTTCCCCCGCCTCCGAATGGTGGTCAGCTACAGGGGGGCAAATTGCAGGTGAAGACAGCCAATAGTGGGGGCTCTAGGCGAGGCTGTGGCCCAAGCCACTATTACAGTAATCGTCCAAATCGGCCGCTAAGCCGGGGATCCAAAGCTTTGGGTATCAGCGTTGATTATCAGGGGCAAGGGGGCGAATTTGAGGGGGTCATCCTTCTTCCCGGCTAATAATTAACTAGACCAGAGTCAGTCACTCATCTTCAGTTGGTCATGTGCCTAATAACTAGTATCGCCCAGGCTGTAAAGCGCTCTCCCACACACAAGCTGTGACATGCGATATTGTACTTCAACACTCAAATCACCACCCAATGTCCCCTCCGTGGTAGACCTTCGATCCCTCCACGAAGATCTGCTTAAACTTGCCATTGTCCTCAGGCGTAGCCTTGTCCAGAATCCGCAGCACTTCCTTCGCGCCTACCACAGGCTCCAAATCAGCAGCCGGCCCACCCAGATCCGTCTTCAACCAACCAGGGCTCACACAGAAGACCGTGAATCCCTTTGGTTTGAGTTCGATGGCATACTGTACCATTAGCATATTTGTCGCGGCCTTGGAGATCTTGTACGACGGGAATGGAGCCAGAGCAAAGTAATCCTTGTTCGTCATCGAGCCCAGCTCAGAGCTCACAATCAGCAATTTTTTCAACTTGCCCTTCTCGAGAAGAGGTAAGAAGGCTGAAGAAACGCGATGCACAGCGATGGTATTGACTTGAAGGGTCTCCTCCAGAGAGTGCATCTTAGTTGAGCCACTGGGTTCAGGAATTTGAATGCCTGCGTTGTTGACCAGAACGTCGAGACCAGCACCATTGAGTCGAGAAGTCACCGCTGAGACGGCTGAGGAGACGGAGTTGTCGCTTGTAACGTCCAGGGGGATGAAGTGGATACGTCCGTTAGAGGAATTGATAACGGAATCGAGCGCGGGGGTTTTGCTGCGTGCAGTTGCGAATACAGTGCTTACACCGGAGGAGTCTGCAAGCAATTTGGTGAGTTCCAGACCGATGCCACGGGAGCAACCTGTGATGAGGTAGGAGGCCATGTTGTAAAGAGATAGAAGATACAGGATAGTTGCTAAAGCAAACAGCATATATGAAGTGCTGCTTTTCATCCTGCGAACAGGATATTATTCATAAGGAACACCCTTATAGTACCCATGCCATCCCCCACTTTTCTGGAACTCGTCCAAGTCGAACCAGCTAGAGCTGATGCTGGACAGCAGTTTAGCCAAATCACCGTAGATTGGCCAAATCGCCGTATATTAGCCACTTTTCATAATTACCACTATACTCAACCCAAAATCGCTTCAGTAATCATCTACCAAGCTCAGAATCGCACACTTCTGCTTGGTCCGGTCTCCCAGAAGTCCTCCATTTACAAGCTTCCATTGCAGCCGCTTCAAAGCAATGTCGACTAATATCTAGTCGATGCATACAGCAAGTATGCAGCGAGAACCTCTCCATTGCCTTTCTCCCTCTAGCTGCAACCGCCATGTACACTGATCTTGGATTCCAATGGCTGAGCTCACTTCTTGCTTTTCTCTCGGTAGCCCTGCTCAGTCGCTCTGCCGTTTCTAGTCCTCAAATGGGGCAAAGATATTCGATCGCACAGTCCATTTATGAAAGAGGCAATTGTCGGCCGCTAACGAGATGTTCTAGGCAGTGCATGAACATTCTCACGAGAGATATTACCCACCCTCGTTGAATGCATCATACTACACTTGCTTTTCAATATTATCAAGCAATTCTTGTTGTACTATAGAGTAGTAAATTGGCTGGCTCTTTCTTTCTAGACTCGAATATGGGGGAAAGATATGCTTCACCCAATGTTGAATAAAGCTCTACGCGTCTGTAACCAGATCAAGACAGAAAAGTGCATTCCTAGCCTACTATAGTATCGTATACCAGGATGTACACCAGGATGCAGTTACAGCTAGGCGTAGCAGACAGCGAAACACATTCTACTCCCCTGCCCCCGCTTTATGGCGGGCAGAGAGAAGCTGATTCAGGTCATAGGCACCAATAATGAGTACTCATGGGTGGTCGTAATAACTAGGGGTGTAACAGTAGCAGCTAGCTTTTTACAGGAGACATGCCTCCGGCCTTAATAATTCCCACTTTACCCTCTTCTGGCGAGTTTGCCAGACACACCAACCCTAGCTCATGCTTGGAAGTGGATCATGGCCATGCTATCTGATCGACAAGGCATTAATCACATGCAACGCTGCGCGCGTTCCTTGCAAGTCTTTAGAAGCTTTATGACTTAACCACCTTGCCAACGGCAGAACAGTCGCTCCTAGTGGTGGAAAATTACATTCACTCCTGCCAGCACTGCAAGTGAAAGGCCTGAACTGATCCTGCTTGCTCCACCTGCCGATTTTGCTGCTGCCGCAGATCCAGAGCTAGACGACGAGCGAAGAGCAGCAGTTGAGGATGTTGATGTTGGAGAAGTCTCGATCGTCAAGTCTCCACTGTTAGGCCCTGTACTCGCTGCGGCGGAAGCCGAGTCCGGCGGTAGTGAGGCAGTGGTGAATACGACGCCCTGTGTCGAGAATATCGGGGTCGAACTTGGCGTGGCTGCCGTGGCTTCTGGTCCATAGGTGATCGTGTATCCGAACACATTGCAGATCTGGGCAATGGCGCCGAATGCGGTGTCTTGATCGGTCTTGTTGCACTCGGCGTAGGTGCAATTATTCAGGCGTTCGATGTAGATCTGGTCGCCGCACAAGCAGCTCCATTGGCCTTGTGCACACTGCGTCCCATTTACATTTGCCACACAGTTAAGGAGGCATGGATCAACGTCTTCTTGGGCCATGACGAGAACGCGGCGAGACAGGAGCATGCCCAAAAACAAGGCGACAGGGCTGAGTGACCACATTCTCTCTGAAGTAATTAATAGATATCAGTCAGAAACAATGCCAGTGAAGTTTGTTGAGAGAAAAGGCTGTGGTGGAGGATATTGAAGTTGGCTGTGACTGATAGTCGTGCTCAACTCCAGTAAGAGCGATGGTGAGCCAGGCTAGGCAGCATCGTTTTGCAGTGTCACCACTTCCGCTACCCAATTTGCAATGAGATTGTCACGCTCTGATACTGTAGCAGTCACGATCACGCGACTCAAGCTTGATTTAGACTTGGATGTGACAATGCCCTAGACATATCTACAGCTCCACCATTGCTAATACTTCTGCAAGGCCACGAACGCTGATAGTAACTACAGTAGGCTTGAACTCAGCATCGCTATTGTGGCAATATCATTTCTTCTAGGTCATTTCCAAAGTCTTGTGTACAGAAGGCAAAATCTTAGTATTTACATTACCACGATAACGGACAGGTGTGTACTTCTTGCCTAGGTCGATGCGGTTGGAGACAACTGAAGGGAGGGCATGTGCATGAGCTTCACCTCGCATCTTGGGTGTGCGATCTGAATTGTCACTCCAATATGGGAGACGTCCAGGCACTATCTTTCAAAGCATACTGCACTGCAGCCTTGACGTCGTCCACAATCTCACGTGGTTGCCATCTAGGCGTGGATCCAGGTCTAGCTTTGTAAACGCCAGTCCGTGTGAGCAAGCTAATCCACTCGATCCCATGTGGCGATTCAAAAGTATTTGCACCTCTGATGTCACTTTCTGGATTATCTCCAACCATGTACACTCTCTTCAACGGCGATGCACCACCGTTGACAAACAATGAATCTCTATGCTTCAGTAATTTGCGCTCAGAGAACTCATACGTCACCTTAAAAGGCTTTCCAATGACGATCTTGTGAAGATGAGCGCCCTCATGAGGCCCGCCGGTGATAGCATTCCAGACTCCATCGAGAGCGGCGTGGAAGCCACCTTGTCCGAGGCGGGAGAGGTGATAGCTCGCGGCCCAGAGCAGGTCTGCGTTTGAGCAGTAGAGTGGCGGCTGGCCGTCTTGTAGGTAGCCGTTATTCGGCAATGATCGGTTTCCATTCTTGGCCGAATATGTCCCGAGGATGCCCTCCTTCGACAGTAGCAGGTCCAGAATTAACTGGAGATCCAAGCCCCAGTCTCTTGGATCGTTGTAGATGAAGATGGCATCAATCTTCAGGCTGTCTTGCGGAGACCCTGGATTGATGGGCTTGGGAAGAGCCTTGGCGAACTCGCTGTAGTAGGATCCGAAGTTCTTGCTGAAGGGCCAGGTCTCAGGGTGTGCAGCATATATGTCTCCGGGTGTGATGACATTGGTGAAGCCGTACTGTTGGGCAACATCTCGACACAGGCCGGAATCGCCTCCCACGACGAGGATGCATTTGTCCTTCATGTTCTCTGTGTGGACCAGATCGGCAAATGGTGTATGGCTCTGCACAAACATTGATGTATCGAGCTTGACACCGAGGCTCTTGGACAGTTCCGTCACCCGCTGTGACTCGTGCCTACCCCCGCCATTGGTCAGGAGGAGGAAGGGAACTTGATTCGACTGCAGGAAGTTGAGAGATTCAGAGGCACCGGGGATTAGTCGAGAGCTGCGCACGAGAACGCCATCTATGCTGGACAAAGAGTCAATTTCTTCTGATATGGGCCGAAGATCCGTCTCACTTCACTTACTCGAATACAAAGGCAAAGTCGGGCACTGAGCCACGCTGACTACTGTACACCGAGAATGGGGCATGCCTCGCAAGGCTGACGGCTCCTTGTCGGAGGCATGGTCGGCTCCTCCACAGATTGGTCACCGACTTGGGTGCAAGTCTCTGGCCTGCGACTCTCATCCCACAGCCTGGAGCAGCAGCTTCCCAGGACTACGGTAATAACAGCTCTACAGAGGTTGTGGAGAGGGGCCATATCGATAACAAGAGAGGTATTCTTGGCGGGCTTAATTTATTAATAAGCTTATCTGCCTCCGTCCTGCCACCTCCAGCTATTGCCTCGCTAGCGGCTTTCGGGGAGGCCTTCTTGTTGCCGTTATCGTTGAGCGAAATATGCTTGGCATCCTTGTTGTTGCCGCTGTCGTCCAGTTGAAGGGGATCGTTGCCGACAGGCAACTGGTCTGCTGCCGACAGGGGCTGAGTTGGAGGAGATTTTGTAGAGGATAAAATTCTAGATCCACGCGTGCTCAAAGCGGAAGTTCCACAACGTCTTGGCAGCACCGTCAAAGCCATAACCTTTGGAGCTGGTGGCACCAATATGTTGGAGAAGAGAAGGCACCGTGACCCAACGAGTCCAGCCTTCCTGGTTTGCAATCTTCTCGATCATCATGTCCACCAGCCAGTCTGTCGTCAGATCGGTGCAGGCAAGGAAGTCTGGGATGATGGATCTTGGAAAGATAAAGCCCTGCGAACAACAACCATATTTGTTCATCACTGAGATGCCCTCTCGGATCGGCATGACCGTCTGCTTTCCAGCCATGAAGAAGAGAACGATGAAGGTTGGGATGACGACACCTGACGTGGCGATGGCAACTGGGGTGAAGGTGGATTGGACGTCCCGTCGCAGCTTCCGTCTAACCCACATCATGCTTCCTGTCACTGTGGCCCAGATCACAAACGACGCCAAAAGGTAGCGGGGCCATGCCTCGCTGTTCCAGCCAAGGAGCTCGTCGGCATAGAAGAGGCGCAAGTAGATCCATCTCTCAGCTTGACTTCGCGTTCGCATGTTGGTCTTGACGTCCTGTAGTGCACCCATGGCTTTTGAGAACCATCCTTCAACTGCCAGCGTGTCATCCTCAAGCATGGCAATGTACTCCGCCCCCGTATCATAACAGTTGCCAAGGAGATAGGTATAATCATAGATGGTCTTGTTCCGATACCAGCCGTCAGCTTCCCACATTCGGATCTTCTCCATAGTCGCCGTGTCATCGTTGTACTGTAATACGCGATCAGGTAACAATTCAACCCATTGTTCAGCATAAGCAGGGTGTTGCGAGGGTGTTGTGTGTGCAATCAGAAGATTGAGAAAGACATCTTGTCTTTCGGTCGTGCTCAGGCCAGCGAGAAGCGACCCAACGGTCAGACCAACATATTGCTGGCCTCGGCGAGCGACTGTGGCAACTCCAACACAAAGCTTCGGCACCTGGCCGACGCTGCGTTCAGGCCTCTCAAGTCGGTTGGCATCCTTCAAGCATGTTTCAGCCTCCTCAATCCTCTTCAGGCTGTATTCTTTTTCATATGCGAGGCCAGCGTCGAAGAAAAAAGACGTCGGGTCGCGGGCACTGATGAAGTGCAGATTCCAGAAAATGAATAGATAGAAGATCGCAAAGACGCCACAAAAGAGAGCGGGAGGAGAGAGAAGAACCCTGCGGATGAAGGCCGAGGCGCGCAAGGTGTCCTTCAAGCTAGCCAGACTCTTGTCTTTATAGTGTATAGTCATCAACCGCAACTGAGCTCATTGTTTATTTAACAAGTCGCCGCTTCACAGGACGACGGCGTGTTGATTTATGCGGCGATACATCGAAACCGCAGAACTTGTAGTTCGGAAGGAAGATCGTTTCTGGTGTCCTCGAGGAGGAATGGTCATGGAGAGTTTTAGCTCAATTGCCACTCTCTAAATTTCACACCAAATTCAAGCAATTCTTACACCTTCAATTTAAATCCAAATTGAATGATATCGATCTTAAATTCATACCGTCATCGAGACCATTCCAAATATATCTATATTAATCCATCTACACCTTGTTGTCGCCTTGTCGATTCCGCCTATCCCTTCTGTAACAGATGGTACTGCCATACAGTACCAGACTGGACACGTGATGATAGCTTGGCAAGAGAGCCAACTCTTGGGGGTGAACAAGCTAATAGCAGGGCTCCAGGGCGTTAGCAAGGCCAACAGGACCAGCAAGACCAAGTCTTAGTCTAATAGGAAGATTAGGCCTAAGAAGAAGTAGGTAACAACGACTTTGGATAAGGGATAGGTGAACTAGGGTCTGCACCCTATTACAGAACATTCGTTTTGATGTAATTTGGACGCAAATACGATGTAATTGGCTAATTGTCATTTGAAAATAGTATATCTATCAAGTGAATATAAACATAAGCCTTACTTTATGGTGCCTTGCAAGAACAGGATGACTGACGGCTGTAATAGAGTGAGCAACACTGCAATTGCGAGGGAATTTGACGCTGGAATTTTGATGTGGTAATTATAGTTTATTGAGCCAGATCTCCCTATGCCCAACCGCACACTTGGGTTAATTAGCCGAAGTGACTTGGACGAGGCCCACTTTAACTTCGGGCGCTCCCGCCCCTGATTGATGAGAATAAAAATAATATGTATGACAGTACCAGGGCACCTACCTCACTTTAGATTGATGGACGAGGCTAGACATGGCCAAATCCACGAGCGCTGCAATAAGCGCCCTGGACCCCCAGCATTCCCGCGGCACCGCTACGAAACATGGCTTCTGCAATGTTGGCGTTAGCCATCAGACATATGGCTTGGGCGGCAAGGTATGGTGTAAGTCCTCGTATTGTTTCCCATAGACAGGTAGGTCTCTGCTTTTCTTCACAAGACAAGTCACTAGAAGGCAGCAACAACGTCAATATGCGACCCATGCTACAGAAGGCCATGAGGAGAAGTGTCAAGCTCTTCAATCACTTTCGTCGTCCACCTAACAAAGAAGAGATGGGAGAGAAGAGGAAAGTGATTGTGACAACCTCAATCAGAATAGCAACCTGCCGTTGCTGGATTCACTTTCTTCCAATCGCGACAAGCATCTTGATTCTAGTACTCAATATCCGTGGTGTGTACATTGGCCAAGATTTCCAGGGACCCTTGAAATCGCAAACCATCAATCTCATGTTTCTGCAGCTGGCTGCCAAAGCTCAAGAGCTGTGTATTGTGGCGAGCCTTGCCTTCATCGTCCAGCACAGTGTTCGCAATGAGCTTCTCTTCGGCGACGGTCTGCCCTTGGGCTTGATTGGATCTGGCCTGAGTTTCAGCAGTCTTGGATTCTTCTTCACGAAGGAGTTCTATGGTGCCATCGGATACATTACCACTCATAGCAAGAAGTCCAGAAAAGTTGCCTTCATCTCCCTATTAATCATTGCAGGATTGATTGCTACGCTAGCAGGGCCTGCAAGCGCTGTATTGCTTGTACCTCAGACTCGCCAATGGCCCAGCGGCGGTACCCAAATCTTCTTGCCGGCATCCGAGGAGAGTTTCTGGCCTGCCGACCTGACAGGAGCTATGCCCGTTCTCGAGCAGCTGTGTGGCAACGATACCTCCACAGACGTGGCCGTATGCCCAGCTGGCGGTTTCCGCTCGCTCTCTGAACATTGGCGGAGACTCAACTACACCAACTTCGAACAACAGAGTGTGCCCTCGTATGCAAAGAACATGTCAGGTTCCGACTTCTACTGGCCTGTCCATAGTCCAGATTCGTTACTGGCTCCTCTCTATTCCATGGGCAACATTCGACATGGGATGAGCTCCACCTTCTTGGTGCAGCCACACGCCGCAGCAGCAACAATCCTCCAACAAACAACTCTTGACTGGTGGACAGCTCTCACCTCTCCAGGCCGAACGAAAGCAAGTCTCATTGATGACCGGCAAGTCGTGACTCATGCGCGGAGTGCAATCGTGTCCACTCGTTGCGCACAGCCGTTAGTGCTCCTCGCAGATGACAAAACAATTCCAATGCCTGCGGTCAACGGCCGTTTCAACTTCGGACGGGCTCTCGATTTCACCGACAATAACATCAGTGTGGCCCCGACTCACCACATTCGCTTCAATTGGGTACATCAACCCATTGAATACGGCGCAGCTAGTATTGGTGCTGTCTTTCAATCGCCTTGGTCTGATACCAACACCTCTCGAGTTGCAATAGGCTGTACTGTGCAAACTGGCTGGGTACCGACCAACGTGCAAACAGATTCTTATACTTTTTGGACTGGCTGGTATCCGTGGAACGTCAGTTTCGGCGAGCGCACGCCAGCCTGGTCTCGAACTTCGAATGCACCTACCAATGGGCGCATCGCACTCGGGGACACATGGCTAGATATGCTTACCCCGACTATCTCATCCGATACAGACAGTAGCGTCGAGGACTGGCAGCCTTCCACGATCGAGAGCATCCTCGACAGCGTCGGCATAACTTCCCCTGACTCCAGCAAAGGTACGACTTCTCTTTTGGAAGACTGGAACGCATCCGATGGCAACGATCGCGGTCGAACTGCGTACATTGAATGTTTAATCTCCAGCATTCTCGTCGACGGCCTGAGCCGAACAGGGAGCGCACTCATTTTCGACACTTCCAATGGTCCATCGTCACAATGGCCATTTGCCTGGTACAGGCCACTGCCTAACTTCGCCCACCTCATCTTGAATGGCGGAGGCACGCATACGGTGGCGAATGCAGCCTTCCGACCTCCCGCTGGGCCTCCCGACAGCTTCGTCACATTAAAATCGACAATGGCCATCAGTGGCTTCTCTCTGCAACTCTCCCTCTCTGGCATCCTCGCCATGGTCGTCTTGCTAACGCACATCCTAATGGCCACCGCCGACATGGTCTGGATCCTCATCAACCGCCATACCTCCCACAGCTGGAGCACCGTGTCCGAGCTCATCGCCCTGGCGCAAAACTCGCAGCCCGCGTTCGACGTCCTGGCAAATACTTCCTCCGGCATCAAATGCAGCTCCACCTTCTCCCGCCTGGCCAAAATCAGAGTAGTCCGTCGCCAACGAGAGAAGCCTGCAGCAGCGGTGGTGTCATCATCACAATCGCTGTCGCTGTCGGCGACTGCCAGCGAGCACGTCGAGCTAGTCTTTCAGCACGTTGGCATGCCCTCTCGCTCCCGCTCCGGTTCAACCCTAACATTTGTCAGCATGCAATCACTCCAGAGCTTGCACGAGGCTACTCGAGTGTCACAGCCACAGTCACAGTCACAGTCTGCACCACCACCATCACCATCACCACCGCCTCGCCCTGAACAATGGCATCAATTCCAATATCACCACCACAGTCATCATCGTTATCATCCGCAACAATCAGCAACTTGGCCAGGATGGCCAGCTGGTCGTGCTGATGGTCTCGATCGTGACCATGATCATGATAATAGTGATGGTGACAATGACGGCGGACCCCACCAGCACCAGCACCAGCACAGCGGATTAGCAGCTGTCATCGATACCGATACCGATACCGATCGCTTGCTTGCTCTTCCACGCGTACACCTGGCTGTGCGCCATGACGATGATAGAGTGGTAGTTAATCAAGCGTACGGCTGAATAAACGTATTGCGTCCGACGTTATTGTAGAGCAACATACTTAGAACATGTCACTTCCAGCCATATCACGTACAATAACATATCCATCGCTCATAAGAACAAGATCCCTTACGATATCATTATAGTAACTAAGAGAAAAGAATATTACTTTTGAAATCAAACAACGGAAAAGAAGAATCTCATTCGAACTATTTTTCCCCTCCTTTCCACGCCTTTAACTAAACCTTATCACTAGAGCAGCTACCTAAGCACCATTAATTATAATCTAATCACTATCACTCAAGGCAATAGCATCCTCCTTGGTAGTACCGGGCCCAGTACTGCAACTAGCCTGGGTAGCCGGGGTGGGAGCATCAGCATCATCATCATCTTCTTCTTCTTCGCCAGCATAATCCTGATGATGATGATGATGATGATGATAGTATCGCTTGTGGTGCATTGGTAAAATACCACCCTGGGCTCCACCATATCCTTCTTCCCCTTCCTCATCATCGCCATCTTCAACAAGCTCATCTTCTTCATCAGTATCAACAGCTCCACCCTTCCCAGTATTATTATTATTAGTGATATAAGAGTAATAATGCCGTAAGTCTTGGTCGCCGTCTTCATATTCGACAAGTTCTTCGGTGTCTTCGTAGAGTTCTTCCTCATCGTCATCCTGATCTCGCTGGAGATGAGAGTAGGGATTGTTATTGTTGATGCTGACGCTCGAATTGGGTCTGGCTCTAGGGTTAGAGTGTTTGTGTGAGATTTCAGCGTAAGCATAGTCTCCTGCATAGTCTCCTGCTTGATCCGGGTCAAAGCGAGGGTCTGGAAGAGAGGAGCGCTCTTTTCTCTTTCGTGCTGTGCTGTTTGCTGCCTTGTCGAGAGGGCCAATCTGGGACCGAGCGACTGTTTGTTGGGATAATGGTGCAGCGAAGCTGTCGATTCCGTACTTCGGTTTAGGTTTGTCAAGACCATAGCTTCGGATCAGTCGCTCAGCACGCGACATTGAGGGGCCAGGTACAGGAGCGTAGTCCACGCCGTTGATGGACACGTGGGGGCTTGTCTGATTGGTCGAGTTGGTGGTCTGGAAGGAAGCATGTTGCTCTTCTCGCTCTTCCTGCTCTTCCTGTTCTTCCTTGTAAAAGGCTGACGTCTGCTCCTTGAACCAACCCGATCCTTCGGCAAGCATTTCCTTCGTTTCTCTAATTTGGCGGATGAGATCATCAGAATCGGGGTCAAACAGTGTGGAGTCACGTGTCGAGGGCGTATGAGGCGCACTGGAAGCTTGCGTGGGTGGCGGTGATAGTTGTAGTGGCGTCGTGGTGTGGCCTACTTTGCGGCGATTATACATGGCGCTGAGCCTGGCGTCTCGTTTCTCCTTTTCTTTCTTTGCCTTGGCATCGATCTGTGCTTGGGTGAGAGGAATGAGCGGAGTTTCCGGGTCGACATTGTGGGCTAGAAGGCGGAAGAAGTCGGTGTGAGTATGGTCCTGCTGGTGGGACCGAATGTCAGATCGAGATCGCTGAGATTCACGCAGACTCCTGCTGCGACTGAGCTTTGTGATGGACGAGTTGCCAGCTGAGAAGATGGAGGCTCTGAAGTCGGCGCAAGGGGTAGGCTGGCTTGGTCGAGGAGGAGGTGGCATAGGTGCTCCACTGCTGCGTGCACGTTTGTGATGTCGTAAGGGATCAGCGGCCGCTCTGATGGGAGGTTGGAGGTCTGTGGAGACTGCGATTCCACTGCTCTTTTTCCTCGTCTCGCCGACCTGAGCTCGCTCCTGTCTGAACTTGGTAGCTTTCGCTTCGTGATCGCTCTTGGCCTTCTCAGCTGCTTTCTTGACACGCTCCTGCTCAGCTCTGATCCTCTTGTTATCTTCCATGGCAGCCATGATGTCGTGGAGGTCGTCGTCTCTTTTTCTCTTCTTGTCTGCCTCCATTTTCAGACTCTGAGCGAATCGCCTTCTCCTCTCAGCTGCGCGACGGTTGAGGCTTTTTTCATACGCTAGTTTTCTCCATAGCGGGCCGAATTTCCTGCGGAGAATTTTTGCCTTCAGCTGGGCCAGAGTTTGAGCAAAGGCGTTAGCAACGTGCTGCTCCATAATCGAAGGAAGAATGTTTTCCAGAGTATACTCCAAAAACTCGTACAAGAGCCCGTTAGGTTGAGTCAAAGCAAGTCTTGCTGTGTGGGCAATGAGGTCTTGCTGTTTGCCGGCCACAGATATAGGAGGAGATGAAGGCGGTGTGGTGCTGAGGGGAGGAGTGATTCTCTTCACAGAGGAGCTTGGAGTTAGTGTTGGACTGTTTGGCGAGGCTGATTTGAAGTCAAAAGCAGGCTTCTGAGGAGAGGGCTGGCCTGGACGAGATTCAGGAGGCTGAGGGTTGAATGCAGGTGTTGGCGTAACTTCACTTTGAGACGAGCGTTGTTGTGTAGCAGAAGGCAAATCAAGCGTCTTTGGAGCCCGAGGAGAAGCCGACCGGGTGGCAGTTGTCGAGAAATTGACAGTGGGAGCAACAGTCCTCGGACTTTCAGCCCGAGGAGGATCTTGCTCTTTGTTTACTTCCAGATGTGGTGAGGCCCAAGGTAAAAAGGGCTGCTGCAGCGGCTGAGCATGTTCAAATTTTGGAACTTGACGAGGGGCCGGAATTGGCTCGGAATGCTCTGGTTTGGGTGGCAGCGGCCAAGTGAATAGCTTCGCGGATTCAGACGTGGAGGGCGGCAAAGAAGCAGATGTTTGTAGTGAGTTCTGGTTGCCCTCAAGGTCGGAGCCGGTAGCTTTTAGTGGCTGCGCCTGAGTTGGCTCTCCAGCCAGAGTCGGCAACTGGCCTGCAGTCGATGGAGGCTGAGAAGGAAGCTGAGAAGGAGGCTGAGAAGGAGACTGAATAGTAGCAGTAGTAAATGGAAATAGCGATGTATCCGCAGTTGTAGCCGCAGGGCCAATACCGAAAATATTCTTGGTCGGGGGATACTGCGTGCTACTAGAAAGCTTGTTCGAGTTAAAGAGAGCAGAAGGATCAACGGTCGATAGTTTTGGTGTGGAAGAAGCCGCGAGAGGGCTGCTAGGTCTGAAGTTGTTGAAGAGTGTCGAGCTTGAATCGGACTGCTTCGAGGTGTTGCTGCCATTAGGAGGGAGAAACACAATGCCAGTGTTCTTGCCATCATTTGACGGGGCTTTACCAAACAACAGCTTCCCTTGTCTAGGGGCAATCTCGAATGGCGTCGCAGTCGGGCTTAGGCCGGAATTAAACATGCCCGACCCAAAGTCAGGAGTAGGGCCGGACTGGGGCTCCTGAGGCTGCGGGCTGCCAAATGCCGGGCCAGCAGAGATTGTTGAAGTCTCTGGAAAGAACATTGAGTGCTCTTCGTCAGACTTGGCATGTCGTTGCTGCGTCCCATCTTCTTCCATAACCTCATCCGCTTCGATCGCCTCTGCGGCCGTCTTTCCATCGATGAGAGCGACATAGTTGCGATGCAGTCGCTTCACTTCAACCAGGGTCTTGGAAAATATCTGTTTCCTCGGTACATTGTCGAGCTCCAAGGCCAAGGCAGAATCGCGGCTAAAGTCGAGATAGTTCTCTCCGTTGTCATTTGTGCCGTGAAAGTCAATGCCCAAACCGGCGCAAAACTGCTCCACCTGGGCGTCAACATCGAAGCTGAGGTACTCCCTCATCTGGCCGACAGTCCACTCCTTCATCCTCTCCTGCTGCGCTTTAGGTGCCGATTTGACCGATTTCCAGAGCACGGTCAAGAAGCCGAAGCGGACGAGGTAGAAGGACATCTCGGCCACGCAGGCCATGAGGTACGAACAGGAAGGCGAGGCCAGCAGGTCCCAGAAGGCGCAGGCATTCATCTGGGCCACCATGTCAGGGGTGAGGGGCTGGAGCGGGCCGCGGGGGCGTAGGGTGTCGGTGGCGAACTGGTACAGGCGTAGCGCCGTCTGGACGCGAGCATCGGCCAGCACGTCGTAGGGCCAGGAGTGCATGCGGTCTTCCAAGTCGGGCGTGGCGCTGAGAATTTCGAAGAGGATCTGGTAGGAGCGGAACTCGGCCTCATTGGGCAAAGCGATGGCGCCGCGGTGGGTGTCGTAGTAGTGCCACAGCGAAGTGAAGGTCTTGTTGAGCTGCTCGACGTCCTGCTGGGCGTCGAAGCGGTCGCCGGACCGCAACTGTGCGTCATCACTGAGAATGTGGAGGGAGAGAATAAGGAAGCGAGCACTGCGCTCGTGGCAGTCGACAGCCATGCGCACTGCCAGCTCGGCACTGACCTGCTGGATGGAGAAGTCGTTGCGCACGGCCCTCGTGCGATCCCAGACGAAGTTGTGGCACGCTATCAGGCGCTCCTCCTTGCCGACGACGTCCTCGATCAGATAGTCCATCGTCCTGACCAGCGCGTCCGGCGTGCGAATATCCGAGGGCAGCTGCTCTTCTCGGCCCGCGTCAGAGCGCACGAACTTCTTGACCATGCGCTCGGCCGCTGGCACCGCTGGCTCACCGTCGTCTGGCTGAGTCTTCTCGCAGCGGTCTACTTCGTGGCGCTGCACGCGCTCAACGCGCTCAAACTCCGGGCACATGTCCTCACACGTGCCGACAGGCGTGATGGCCGTCTCGAGCGTGCGCTTCTTGCCGGGGTCGTGCAGCAGGCCGTCGGCAATGGCCTGTGCGCGCTCGCGCTTCCGCTGCTCTTTCAGCCATTCGAATCTGTCTTTTCCCTGCTCTTCCGGCTTCGGAGTCGGCTTGCTGTGAGTCGGCTTGCTGTGCTCCTTCCGTCCACCGGTGCGCTGTAGCTGGCCGACGGACTGCATCTTGCCGGCATCGTTCCACTGCACCTGGCTCTTGCCTCTCTGGCGAGCTCCGCCTCGTGTCGGCGCTGCAGAGCCACCTCTCGTCGCTGCCATGGTTGTTGTTGTTGTTGTTGCTGTTGTTGTTGTTGTCGTCGCCGCCGCCGACGCCGCCTGCCCCGTCTGCGGTTTGGTCTGTTGCTGTCTCCGGAGCGCCTGCAGCATGCCGACCGGGTTGGCAGCGCCTCCCCCTCTCGCTCCTCTTGATCCACCTCGTCCTCCACGATCATTACCGCGCCCGCTGACTGCACCTGCCGTCCCATTCCCACCTCCTCTGCTCTCCCGTGCCGGGCCGCGAGGCGGATGGGCCATTCCCTCGTTCCGCCCACCACCTCTCGATCAACATCTGGAGTGGGGTCTAGGTCGGGATCGGACGACAATGGCGGGTGCTGTCATCTGCGGTGGCTGCCTGCGCTCGGTGCTTGCCTTCTGAAGAGAGATGAGCGAAAGAGGAAGGAAGGATGGACGGATTTCAGCTGAGGGGGCCGATCGACCGAAGCGGCCGCGCGTCAAACAAACCCAAAAAGGATGTGTCCGAGAAATAAAAGATCAGATCAATCAGTCACTCGGGCGAGAAACAAAACAAAACGCAGGAAAGACGTGGCTTTGAGATGGACATAGGAGCGCCAAGTCGCTCCGCCGTGGAGCGGATCCTCCTGACCTGCTAGCGCGCCGCGTGCCTGTTGAAAACGGTAGGTGGGCTCTTACCTGCCAAGAAGGAAGTTCTGGCTAACTTGCTACGGTATACAAGGTTAGTGTCAAATGTGCGCTTACTATTGGCTGAGAAGCGCCAAGACGGATAGCTACCACCTGCACATCCGAATCTCAAATAATATCGCCCACTAGGTGCCCTTCCATAGAAAAAGCAAGATCAATCCATCTCATAGAGGGATATATCATCAACTCAGGGAGCCTCTATCGATCGATCATCATCAGTCGATCATCTGAGGCACCTTGAATCTTACAGTTGGGCTTGGTATGGCTTGGTAGAAATTGGCTCGAAATGTTAACCATTGCCTGTCTGCACAATTTCGATGAGACACGAGAGAAGGAGAGGGAGAGCGAGGAGTACTATAAGAGAGGCCAGTCCAAGTATTATTCGGCACCTAGTCTAACATGTAAGTTGCTGCCTTTAAACTAGAAACTTCTTCGTACAATACCGTAACTTAATTCCAGAGCACAGCATGTTGGTGTCAGATACTAGGTCGTATCTGGCCTCGGATAATCGACTGATGCTGATCGTTCGATAGAGGCTCCCAGAATTTATGATATATCCCTCTATAAGATGGATTGATTTTCTTGGTTCTATCTGATGAATGACCGATAAACGAAATTCGGATGGGCGGGACACATCTATCCGTCTTGGCGCTGCTCAGCCAATAGCGAGTGCGCATCTGACAGTTGGTAACCACGATCAGCGATTGGAACGAATGCGGTATGTTATAGCCTGATTCTACCCACTCTCCCTCCACCTCCATGCTAAAGCTACAGAGTCCATCCACACATCCATGAGTACTCTGCTTGAATACTCTATCATCATCGTCATTTTTGTTGTCGTCGTCATTATCATCATCAATATCACCGTCGTCGTCATCGTCGTTCGCCTTGTTGAAGCTGTTGGGAAGATGCATAAGCAGGCAAAGGGGTATTGGCTAACCAGCTTGATACTCTTTCTTCATTCTCGTTTTCACTTTACCCACAGTCTTCGCCTTGGGCGTGGCATCCAATCCATTCCTGTTAGATGCATTTCGGAGCTGAGCGATGGTTTTCCACATCTGCAAGGATTTACCATACCTCTATAGTTGCAATCTTCATACAAGTTTCGCCCACTTCTAACCCTCATTTCTAGTTGCACAATTCCCCTATCTTTTGCCACATCCCTCTTCACATACCCAGCAGCTCGCAACTACGGCTCTGAACCAAGATCGAACCGCTGAAACATGCCATACGCAAAACTCGTTGCGCATTGGCCAAAATCCAGCTCCAACTCCAACCCAACTCAAAACCAAACCAAACCGCAAAACCCGAAAATGAGAAACTACCAAAAATCAGAATATTAAACATCAAAGACGTAAACTCGTAGGCTGGTACTGCTGCTGTTGCTGGCCTAAGAGGCCGGTACTCTTTTGAATGGATGACAAACCGATGTTTTGAAACCGAACAACAAACAATGGCCCGCGTGGGAGTCAGGTATTAAGTCGTCAGGCCATCGTGTCTGGCCTTGAGCTGAGGCATGGTACTAGTAAACATATCTTAATGAGACATAAGAAAATCAAACTGCCGAGATGATTGTACATGTACGTCGTATGTATATCCCCGGTTGCCAGGCTTCAAGTTGAGGCTTGTAGACGACAGCGACTTTGGTTGGTTCTTTGTTGGGGGGGGGTCGGAACGGGATGGGAGGAGGATGGCATAGGCGACATACACCCTATCCTGCAAAATACGATTGTTGAAAAAGGTCTAGGCCGTGCATGTCGTTCCGAGGCAGTCCGTTGGCGTACTCCGTCGACATGGCCCGTGCCGTCATAGGCCGCGGACCACTGTTGGCAATGGCCTGGAATGCGACGCCATCTCCCGTCGATAAGCCGTGGGTCAGCGACATAGCTAGCATTGGCTGATCAGCATGCACTGGGCTGAGCTCGTTTAGGGGGAATCCGTCTGAGGCAAGTATCTGACCACCATTCAGCCCAAAAGCCGGGGGCATGAATGCTGGTGGTGAGGGTGGGTGGAGCCATCCGTCAGACATAGCGTTGTTTCCTTCTCGAAGCCCTGATTGAGGGTGGAAGTCGATCGTCTCCTGCAGGGGGTGGCGCTGGACCTGCATGGGCCCATCTTCGGCCTTAAGTCCGCGGACGAATGATCCCTGCTTAGCGATCCCGATTCCTGGGCCGTGCAACCCTAGATCGTCCGCGTCCATCGTTTCAGCGCCTGGTTGTCGATCTGTGCTTAGCGGCTCGTTGCAGAAATCATTGTTGGCCTGGATCTCCTCAGGCTGGCTCGATGTTGTTGGAGGGATGTGAGGAGACTGAGCTGTTGTCACGCTGTCGTCGACATCCTCCTCGATCTGGCCAAGTTCTCCTTCTGGCATCGACGTAGCGGTATCATCCATGTCAGCATCAGCTTCACTTTTCGACGACCTCGATGATTCGCTGAAGTCTGGCACGAAAATCACGGTATCAGGATCTGTTCTCGTTAGTCCAAGACTCTCGTCCGTCCACAGACACCTACCAAACCCTCCCATTTCGTAGTTCTCGATTTGCGTTCGAACATCGACAATCTGCGCAATAATCTGCCAGCGATCACCCTTGAAGTCGGCCTTCTTTTCCTCTAGTGCCAACAGCAAGTCTTGAGCGTAGATAAGCGTATCCACGTCCGGCGCATTCTTGATTTGTTGCTGCGGTGTGTTCATGATCAGGTGGACAAGAAGTGCTGTACGTGCTACCACGATGTCAGCCTTAGTTCCGCTCATCTGCCCGTAGTTGCCTACCACTGCGATCAATGTGGTCGGGCTCTTTATGCTTCACGCTTGAACAACTCAGCCATCATGAACGTAACAGATGCAGCTAAAGGAACATACTGCGCCGGCCAATATGGGGGTTTGGTACGGCTTGGATCGGCCTGGGAGTTCCGGGGATAGAGTCCATTATAAGGGTGGGTGGATTGCTAGTCAAAGGTCAATACTGGCCTTGGATGCAGACGAACCAATCATGCCTTTTTGGGGTGGATTTTCTTGATCCACACTTTGGCAATCGTGCGGCACACGACTTGCTGAACGGCCTTGAATGCGTCACTGAACCATTTTGCTTGGGCCTCCTTGTCGTCAATACGGAGTGAAATGACCCGGTCACCCCGCGTCGGCTGGCGAGACTGGCGCAACGAGTCCTTTCGGTGCGATGAGAGAAGCATGGGTTGTTCAACACAAGAAAATGAGTCAGGAAAGCGACGCTTGCTTGACTTGCGGATGAACGTCTGTGGGGTCATGTCTCTCGGGAACATTGGCACTGCTGGATGGTGGATGCCGCTGTGCCGTTTAGATGCTATCACAAGTCAGCACGCTCGCTCAGTAATCGGCCAACTTGACACACACGCACCTGGTTGTTCGAGGAAGTTTTCAACCACGTCCTTGAACCTATAGTAAGCCTCGTCGAGTATGTGCCGCTCATGCCGCCGCATAGATGCCGAACACCTGGTCTGTAATACACCATCCTCGTTGAGAAAAATGGCAACGAAGAGACTATGCGACTCAACAGGTTTAGTAGACTGTTGCCAGGTTAGTTCATCATGTATGCCGTCCGCCCAGAGAACACACCTCGGATCGCCGTCTGAGTGGAGATGGGCCTGGCACAACCAGGCCCATGGATGGGTCATTAGGCCCTTGCTCCTTGTAAACAGAAGGCATGAATCCGTCAATGAGCGCCATGACAACAAGGTCGACTCAGGTGATGTCTTCGGCTCTGGCGCTGTGAGCAACTCGCCCAGCTGAGGACTTCTATAGCAACGGACTCAAAGGCAGGTGAGAGATACTATTTATAGAATCATATCCATTAGTGTTGTTGGACTTCCATAGCTAGGAACTTGATCTGTGCAGAGCATGGGTGAACAGAAGAAACAGAAGGAACAGGATATCGAGTGGCGTAAGACAATCCGTAGGACAATAGTGGCCGACATTTCTGCTACGATTCACCGCTTAACAGCAGAGTGTATTGGAACAAAGACAAAAGCAAAGACTGAGCGTACCTTATAATCTGAAGAGATGGCACCTAGGGAGACGTCCCCGGCGAGAGAACAAAACAAGCTGACGGCCCGCCGCTAGATGGTGGAAAGCGGATCGATTGTGCGAAGCGCGGAGAGAGATAGAGCCCACGTTGCTGAAGACAAAGACTACCGTGTAAAACCACCAAAACAAAACAACAAAAACTTCAAAGACAGTGCCGACCAGTGGATACTGGGATAGTGAGATAGCCTATCCTGGACTCATTGAATGGTATTGACTCCAGGCCTGACGAGAAGCCGTGATGGGAGGGAGGGACTGGTGAGGATGGAAGAGGTTGTTGAGATGGGCCTTTTCTCACCACCCACTTCTGGGGGTGATCGTGTCGATGACCGAAATTCAAAGATCGGAGGCGATCGAAAGGGTTGATAGTTTTCTTGCTTTGTCCGCACAGTGACAGGTCGCCTTAAAGTCTTCTGAAAGCAGTCGAAACCGGGGGCTCTCTTGATTGCTACCCCTGGATAGAATTGAGATATAGTGGATTTCAAGTGGATGGCGGGATGCTGCGAGGCTTGAAGATCCGGTCAAGCAATAGCAAAGAGTAAACTGTAGGATAGATTTGAGGGAAGGCCAGATCTGGCCTACGCCCAGATAGTGCTGTATATGAAAAATCTCCAAACGGGCCACAAGCTGAGTAGCCGAAGCCCGTAGGAACGGTGTCACCACATAAACTGCTCGACATCGTGAACGAAGGTCTGAACTAGCGGTGCCCGCATACGGCAAGGTGCTTCAAGAAGATAGGTGCGCGGACACCCTTCAAGACGAAGGGTCTGACAGGGATATCAAGAGATTCAAAGTGCTTCAGAGAACCGTCTCCGCTACGAGAGATGGGATCCATCTCGCACCTTTCTGGTGCAACGAGTGGCACCGTCGTAGGGATTCACAGAGTGTGCAACGCGATTGCTCGGCTGACCAGTGGGGCGGCTGTTGTGGTAGTGCAAACGCACCGGAAGGGATAGTACTTCCAACTAGCTACAGTACCACTTTGGCCCGGCGACGGGGAAGCACAGCCGTCTGCGAGCACACGGTCTCACCTTTCAGAACTGGGTGGTACAGCAGCGGCCCATCGACTCGCCAGCAATCAGCACCAACCAGCACCAGCAACAACGATGGCTTGTGCCTTCGATTTTAGAAACGCGGCAGGACAACTCAGCAACATCCAGTTGCAGTTTGGACGCATGCAACCGCGAGGGATTCGCTTCAGACGGCACGCTAGCAGTCCCGTGCAAGGGGCCTAGCAGAGTCAAAAACCGTATGCACGATGGAACTGCCTGGTGGGCCGATGAGTGGGGTCCTGCCTTGCGCGCGCCGGAGCGTGTTTGCTCTACTGCCTGTTCGCGTGTTAGCGGCTGATCTCCGACGTACTCAAAAACTGTACCTAGCTTAGCAAGTCACCGTGCAAGTCTGAGCGCCGTGATCTTTTGTTAAATCTCTGCCCTGGCCCAGTGTGACTGAACTGCCGAGGGCATCTTCGTTGACTGGAGATTCTGTTCGTCAGCCTGCCAGAGTGCTATGTTGTGGTGTGTTGTGTTCGGAGAGTTCTGCGGCAAAGCCCGATAGGTGGTGGGAGGTAACCGGATTGGAATCGATATGACAGGCCTATCCCGGAACCCCATATCTCAAATAGTGTTCTGCTGCTGTTGGGCAGTCACCGAACATCTGCAGATCTGCCATGCCTTGACATGGACACGTACGACCGGCGCGGGACTCTGGTACAGTATATTGTCCAGATAGAACGGTATGTGGCTTGGAGTACCTAAGTTAGCGAGGCGCGGGAACTTGAAGCGAATGTGGGGGAATTACCCGTAGCCAAGAGTCGAGTACGAGCGCAAAGTGCACTGGGTTAAATAATAGGCAAATGGTTGTTTGATGCTCCGCGTATATCCATCAACCCATCCCTTTCCTGCAATAACGGCTTCAGCAAACACGAGTCCAGCGTTGCAGCAAATGCCCATCTGTGCCGTCGCTGAGCCGCCGTGTCTACTAAGTTCAGGGCGATTGAGTGCTGGAGGTGTTTGACAAGATATAAAGGCTTGCCAGTATTTGTCATTTGAGCAAGGGTCTTCACGAGTCTGTGTTCCCTGAGAGTGAAGGTGACCGCGCACTTGTTTCTACAATGTGAGACAAGAGTGTATGCGCGCAGGTACCGATGCGCGCTGCTCTGGTAGGATTGAGTTTCATGAGCAGGATGTGATCGTGCAATGGAGATTGGATCTTGGTTGATCTGGCCAGAGGCAAGGAGCCTCTTCAATCTGCCAAGGGAATCATGGATTAAGCGGCACTCGGTGGCACTCGGTGGAGCAGGTTGATAGGGCAGCCACTACTAAGATGGCCATCAAGCAAATTGGCAACGGCCCTACCTCTGTGCGCAAACTGTCCCTCGCTTGGCCAGGGTTCCTCTGGGCGTAGAAGCGACGCTAGTGACGATAAGTTCGAGCTCGCAGCAGCCCAGTCTTTATTGGTGGAATCTTGATTGACGTCCCCCTGCTGAGCGATCCGACCACTCTCCACATTCTACAATGGGTACATCTCTCTACCTCTCGATCTCGTGGTGCATTGTGTGCAACATGGCGCTGTCCCCGAAGAGAGACGGTCCTAGGATCTTGGAGTGACATGCACGGCTAGCTTTGGCGATGGACCAAGGAGCGCTCCGACAGAGCAGCCACTCGAGTAGGTGGCAGCAATCCCAGCAGTCTGGTGACCCTGGTAGGCGGAATGGATTGCCCAGCGCATGTGCAAGTACGGTATTTATTAGCGTCGCACACGGTCAACCCCGCCGATGGCCAAACTATCTAGCAGGCCTGCCTCACGAACCAATTCATAGAAGAGGCCTCTCTTGTTGATCAGCTCGTGTGGGGTATCGAATTCGGCAACCCTGCCTTGCTGCAGAACCAAGATCCTATCCGAATCGAGGATTGTGTTGATGCGATGAGCGATGGTGATGATTGTTCGGTTCTCAAAAATGGTGCTTCGCAGAGTTGCCTGGAGCAAGGCATCGGTTTCGACGTCGACGGCCGCTGTGGCCTCGTCAAGCACCAAGATGTTGCTGGGAGTCAGCAGAGCGCGAGCCAATGAGACCAACTGCCGTTGGCCATGACTTAAGTTTGAGCCTGGAGCAAAGGCACGTGAGCAACTAGGAACAATATGCAGGGGCAGAAGGAAGGGGATTAAGGCGCCTACCACCCTCGGTAACGGCGGCGTCTAACTGGCCGTCCATGGTCGACACATGTTCCTGGAGGCGAGCAAGGCCGAGAACACTCCATAGTTCGGTGTCATCGTGGACATGGCGTGGGTCCAAATTGTCTCGGATGGTGCCTTCAAACAGGGAAGCATCTTGCGGGATGATTGCGAGTCTCCTCCGCAGGTCAAGCAGCCCGATGGTTGAGGTGTTCAGTCCGTCAATGCTGTAAACGTGTCAGCCACTGTCTCGGGAAGGGTGCTGTCCAAGAGTT
This sequence comes from Chaetothyriales sp. CBS 134916, assembly GCA_003709845.1. Lineage (NCBI taxonomy): Eukaryota > Fungi > Ascomycota > Eurotiomycetes > Chaetothyriales > Domatiomycetaceae > Domatiomyces > Domatiomyces globalis. The sequence continues at coordinate 83,864 of QQXO01000031.1, forward strand.
TCAAGAGAGTGTTGGCAGCTGTCAACCTACCTGATATTTCCGGCCGTAGGTTCAATAATGCGGAAGAGCGCGAGTGTCAGGCTCGATTTACCGGCTCCAGTGCGGCCGACGACGCCAATTTTCTCGCGAGACTTGATACTGATATTGATGTTCTTGAGCACGTCATCTAGTCCTTCGCGATACCGGGTAGAGTAGTTGTTGAACGAGACTTGGCCGTGTGCTGGCCATCCGATATTGGGCCGTTTCTTGAAAATGACTTCGGCCGCCTCACTTGGCAAGTTGGCATATTCGAGAACCCTCTCAACAGAGACGATGTTAGTTTCGACCTCGACGGTTTGTCGGACGATCCAGTTGAGAGACTGGGTGATTTGCAATGCATATGACATCTGCCGGCGAGGTTAGTGGCAACGAACAAAGGAAGACTGGCAGGATCGTTGGTTGCTTTCTTACCGCGAGGCCAACCATGCCAGCAGAGAGACCGGAGTGGTTTGTAACGGAAACGACAGAGAAAGTGGCGGCTGAAAAGATGATGACGGAGCCAATGAATTCCAGGCGCACAGCAAGCCATCTGTTTGCACTCACAGAGGGGAAATATGCTCTGAGATTTGCGTCCATACGCCATTCATTCTCGAGAGTGAAGCGGGTTTGTTGGCGATAAGCGCGGATGGTTGAGACGCCGCCCAAAGATTCCTGGAAATGAGCATAGATGGGGCTGCGACTGACACTGTCGAGTCTTTTCAGCTCACGCGAAGTATGCAGGTAGTATTTTTGATAGATGATGTAGACAACGGCGACTGGGGGAATGACGAGCAGGAAAACGGGGGTGGAGATAACGATGACGGCCAGGGTGAAGAGGGCCCGGCTGGTGTTGACAAAGAGCATGTTGAAGGTTCGGGCAATGACTTCGTCGACCTTGTAGATGTCGCTCGAGAATCGGTTGAGGATTCTTCCGACTGGAGTGGTCTCAAAAAAGGTCATTGGTGAACGAAAGATGGCGAAGGCCATGCGGTCATGCAGCTTCCGGGAAGCCTCGATGGAACAGAAGATCCAGAGGAGGAGGGTTTGAATGACCACCAAGACGGCTCCGCCAATGCCAAAAGCAAAGTAGATGCCGATGTATCTTCCGACGTGTCGGTTGGAGCCCTGGCGCTCGTTGTACTCTGACCATCGCTTGAGCCAGAAGCTGGCGCCAATTTGGACCGTTTGGGCGGCAAGAAGGGCAACTAAGTAGATGCCGACGGCGATCAAGTTGCTCTCTTTGGCGTAGCTGGTGTAGACGGACCACTTGACCTTGCCTTGTTCGGTCTTTTCCTTGGTCTGCTTGGACTTGAGGCCTTGCTCCTCGTCGGTGAGGGCGCCGGCTGGTCCTTTGAAGCTCGAAGTGGATGCGCGGCGGAGGGAGTGAAAACTTGACTTGCGCGCAGATGAGACCCCATTCGGTCCCGGCCCAGGTCGGATAGAGACCAGGCCGCTGACTTGGTGCACGGCTTCTTCAGTCTCCTCAGGATCCAAGTCATCGTCAATTGGATTATACGCAAGCATGGTGGCCGAGCTGTCGGGCTCCATACCGTCGATACTAGGGCTAATGTCACTCTCGGACTCGGGAGCGTCGTCTTTTGCAGCAGACTTGATCAGGTTGGCGACTTCTCCTCGCATGGCGATAAGCTGTTGATAGGTGCCTTTCTCCAGTATGGTTTGATCACGCAGCAGATAGATGTAGTCGGCTTCCTTGAGCACAGTGAGCGCATTGGTGGCGAGAATCTTGGTTTTGCCCTTGAGCAAGCCATCGGGGCCGAGGACATTGTTGATCAGATGGCGGCCAACGTGCTGGTCGACAGCGGACAAGACATCATCCAACAAGTAGATATCGGCTCGGGCATAGACGGCACGTGCCAAGGTCAAACGAGCCCTTTGGCCGCCGGAAAGAGAGATGCCACGCTCGCCGACCTCGGTCTGGTCGCCATCCGGGAGCTGCTTGAAGTCGTCTGCCAGCGCACAGGCATTGATGGTCTGGTTGTAGAACAGCGGATCCCATTTGTGGCCAAAGAGGATGTTCTCTTTGACGCTGGCGTTCATCACCCAGGCCTGTTGGGCAACGTAGGCGATCCGGCCTCGTACAGCAATGCTGCCGTGGATTTTCCACAGATCACCGAGAATGGACTGGAGAAGAGAAGACTTGCCTGCGCCTACGCGGCCAACAATACAGGTCAATTCGGCCTTGGCAGCTCTGAAATTGATGTTGCGGAGCACTGTGCGATCACGGTTCTTGTCCCAGGTCAAAGTGCCATCTTGGATCACAACTGAGTCTTCTCCGCTTGAAACTGGCTGGTCTGTCGTGCTGACCGCGTCTGGTTGGAGTTCGTCAGCGGTGAGGAAGGCAGTGAGTCGGGTGACGGCAACAGAAGCCTCAACGATGCTGGTGATGACCATGGGCAACACGGTCAGGGGAAAGGCCAGCAGGTTGAATAAGGTAAGGGCGGGAAAGACCAATTCGGTCGTCAGCGGCCGGCTGTTGGTGAGCACGAAGACGGCGAAGGTGGAGCATGAGACGAAGAAGGGAGTGGTTGACCAGGTGAAGGTGGCAAAGGCCTGGGCTGCTCCAATCTTGCGCAGATTGTTCAGCTCCAGATCGTTGCGAACATGGCTGAGCTTGTCCATGAAGGCAGAGCCCCAGGCATATAGTTTGATGCTTTTCATGTTGGTGAGGATCTCCGTCATCAAGCGGGCGCGCCTATCTTTGAATTTCATTTGGGACAGCTGCAGCTTCTTCATTAACCTGGCTATCAGACCATTGATGGGGACCATGATGATCATGGATGCTACACCGGCCATGAAAGAGATACCGACCAGGTTGTACAGCGAGATCATGCACAGCGTAATCTGAAAAGGCGCAGACCACAGCTGCAGGCCCCACTGACATAAGTCGGACAGGCGCTGCTGATCGACGCTCATGTATGTGACTATGTCGCCCGTTGATTTGGTCGCGCGCGATTCGTTCGACAGCCTCAAGGACTTGGCGTAAATGGCTGCAGTGAGCGAAGACTTGACCCTCATGCCGGTTTCGAAAGCGCGCTGGAAGTACTGATGGAGAGCAATGGTTTGGCAGACCGAGGTGGCGAACATGGCGAACGCGATGGCGATGCCGCTAATAGCCGGCTGTGGCTCGTTGCCCTTTCTGTACGAGTCCACAAAGCTGATGAGGAGGCGAAGAAGCTGGGGCTGGACAAAGGACAGACAGTCGCTGATGGTCTTGATGCACGCAGCCCTCAGGTATGGACCGCCAAAAGCCCTGGCCAGCGCAATCCACAAGCTGGGCTTCTTCTTCTTGAGCTCTATATCCCAAGCTGCCTGCAGCTGGTCGCCGGTCACTTTGGTGGTGTCTCGCTGGCGCAGATTCCACAGGTCATCCGCGGTCAGGAAGTGGTTGTATCCGAATTTCATCAAGGTCGTCATCCAGCCAAAGGTCAAGATCGAGAACACATCCGCGTACTCGGCCGGACACTCATCCGAGGCGCCTAGGGCATCGTAGACGCTCTGCTGCTTTGGCACAAAGTACTCGAGTACGAACTCGACCGTGGCCAGACCTAGAGTCAAGGTCAAGGTGATGAATACAGGCAGTCTGAGCTTGTATGTTTGTCTGGACACGAGCGAGCGGAGCTTGACAGCGTATGCCACCACGAAGAAGAGCCAGTAGAAGAGCACGACGCCGTTGGGGGTGCGGGAGCGGAAGTGTTCGAGGTACTGTATGGTAAAGACGATGCCGAGAGAGAGCAGAAGGCCGATCGAGATGTAGAAGCGGATGTCGACCATCCAGGTCTGGGGCCAGTACTCGATCTGCAGCGCCGTCTGGAGGCCGGTGGTGGCCATAATGGCAGCGACAAGTGTCCTGATCGGCCATCAGCAAAAGCACCGTACATTCTCCATGTGGCACAGCACTCACAGTTTGGTGTAGAAGTGCCAGTCCTTGGGCACATCCTGCGAACTCTTCCGCCGCAGCAAATACGCCAGGGCAGCGGCGCCGAAGACGATGCCCCAGGCGGCCACGAAGAGGATGCCAAGGTCGAGAAAGCAGGGCGTCAGGTCGAAGCGGATGGAGCTGACGGGGCCCCATCCCTCTGGATCACCGCATAGTGGCTGCGTGGTTGGGCGGCCGCTGTTGATGCCGACGCCGTGAAGAAGCACGGGCACTGGGGCCGGCGGTGGGAGCTGCAGCTGCACCGCCAACAGAGATTGTGCGACTTCCTTCTCGCGCATCTGTCACCGGGAGCCGCTGTCCAAGCATGCGGAAGGCGCCACCGACGAAGGGAAGGACCCGATGGGCGTCGCGTGGTGCGGGCGTCGGCGGCGTGGATGTGGACGTGGCCGTGGCCGTGGGTGTAGGCGTGGGCGTGGGCGGCGAGGCAGCGGAGCGGTGGTATGCCTGACGCCGAGTGACGGTGGGCCTGTGGCCGTTGGGCGCCGATTACGGTAGTACTGTAATTTTACTGTAAAAGTTAGTGCAGCAGCCACAGTGTGGCGCCCGTGCAGCGCCAAGACCACGCACCCCACAATGTGGGCCTTGGCAGCCCACGCCAAGACTGGGCCGATTTTTATTAGCGTGATCAGCGTCTGGGCGTTTTTGGCCTGGGCAACACTCAGGAGCGGCAACGGTGTCCGCAGCGCGGGCGAATTGGCTCAGGACCAGTACACAATACACTGTATCTGGCTATCTGGCTATCTGGCTATTTGGCCATCTGGCTATCCCATCCGCCCTCCTGTCCACGGCCATCCTCCTCAACGACCGCCAGAATGAGTGGCCGTATGCTCAACTCCCTTCCTCTCCCCTACTGATGGCTTGGCTGACAGCTCGCGTGCCAGTTCGCTTCCTCGACCTGATCAAGCCCTTCACGCCGCTGCTTCCCGAGGTAGCGGCGCCCGAGTCCAAGGTGCCCTTCAACCAGAAGTTGATGTGGACAGGAGTGAGCGCCTTCCTGGCACAAGACTGACCGGGCACGGGCTGACCACGCTGTACAGTGCACGCTCTTGATCTTCCTGGTCATGAGTCAGATGCCGCTCTACGGCATCGTCTCGTCCGACACGTCTGATCCGATCTACTGGCTGCGGATGATGCTGGCCAGTAATAGAGGCACGTTGATGGAGCTGGGCACGACACCCATCATCTCCTCGGGCATGGTGTTCCAGGTAAGTAGGCAACAGCCCATGGCCGGCGTGCAGAGTGCTCACCGTCGCCACCATCTGCTAACCGCTTTGCAGCTGCTGGCCGGCACCCACCTCATCGACGTCAACCTCGACCTCAAGTCCGACCGTGAGCTCTACCAGACGGCCCAGAAGCTGTTTGCGATCATCCTGTCCTTCGGCCAGGCCTGCGTCTTCGTCCTGACCGGACTGTACGGTCAGCCCAGCGATCTGGGTGCGGGCATCTGCCTGCTGCTGATTGTCCAGCTCGTGCTGGCCGGCCTGGTGGTGATCCTGCTCGATGAGCTGCTGCAGAAGGGCTACGGCCTGGGCTCGGGCATCTCGCTCTTCATTGCCACCAACATCTGCGAGTCGATCGTGTGGAAGGCCTTCTCGCCAACGACCATCGACACCGGTCGTGGCAAGGAGTTTGAAGGCGCCGTCATTGCGCTCTTCCACCTGCTGGTGACGTGGCCCGACAAGACACGTGCGCTACGCGAGGCCTTCTACCGACAGCACCTGCCCAACATCATGAACCTGCTGGCCACGCTGACCGTGTTTGCGGCCGTGATCTACCTGCAAGGATTCCGCGTCGAGATTCCGGTCAAGTCGTCCCGCCAACGCGGCATGCGTGGCTCCTACCCCATCCGTCTCTTCTACACCTCCAACATGCCCATCATGCTGCAGTCGGCCCTGGCCTCCAACATCTTCATGATCAGCCAGATGCTGTACACTCGCTTCTCCGACAATCTGCTCGTCAAGCTGATTGGCACCTGGGAGCCTCGCGAGGGCTCGTCGCAGCTGTACGCCAGCGGTGGAATTGCCTACTACATGTCGCCACCGCAGAACTTCACTGACGCGCTCCTCGACCCCATCCACACTGTCATCTACGTCACCTTCATCGTCGTTGCCTGTGCACTCTTCTCCAAGACCTGGATTGAGGTCTCGGGCTCGGCACCACGTGATGTTGCCAAGCAGCTCAAGGATCAAGGGCTCGTCATGGCCGGCCACCGCGAGCAGAGCATGTACAAGGAACTCAAGCGTGTCATTCCTACCGCTGCCGCTTTTGGCGGTGCTTGCATAGGTGCCCTGTCTGTGGCGAGCGACATGCTAGGAGCCTTGGGCTCTGGCACCGGCATTCTGCTCGCCGTCACCATCATCTACGGTTACTTTGAGATCGCGGCCAAGGAAGGCGACTTTGGCGGCAGCCTCAAGGGCCTCATCATGTAGAACCAGCCCCGTTATCGGCTACGCTACAAACGCATCTACAACCTGCCGTACTTGACCATCTGTATTGAATACGGGCCACTGTTTGTAATGACCTATACAGTTGCATGACATCGTATGCGGGCAGGCAAGACAAAAGCTACAGTATTCAGTCCACCATTTCTGTACACTACACTGCATGTAACTAACTAGCTCGTCCTGACTCTGTCTTGTCTGGCTTGGCCTGGCCTGGCCTGGCCTGGGCCTCGCCAAGCCATCATCAGCAGTTAGATGAAGCAAGGAACAAACAAGACCGGTGCTGTTCTGCTGGTATCTGTCCATGCCATTCTTATCTTCGTCCGTCTTCTTCTTCTCCTCTTGTTATATTTCTTTCTAGATCTGTCTACGTAAAACAACAGTAACCTTGTCGCTTTGTTTTTGTTTTTATTTCCTTTTCCTCTTTGGCTCTATATACAGAGTGGCCGTTTTTGTCTTTGTTTTCGCTCTGCAAAAAGACAAAGCGAAAAGAAAGGAAAGGAAAGGAAAAAAAGAAAAAGAAAAGAAAAGAAAATGTTTTCATGTCCTGTAATCGCCATTAATAGTCACATATTCATGACTGAAATCACAAGTCCAGTACTGGCCGCGCTCGACGCCAGTGCCGAGATCGACATCGACAATCAAGTCCTCGTCTTCGAGCAGCCGGGTGGCGCGCGCCTCGTCAACCGCCTGCGGCTCGCCGTTGACCAGCAGCCGCAGCACGCCCTCGTGCTTGGTGGCCGAGTTGTTCGAGGGGATGAACGAGACGCTAGTGCGCGCTGGCACTACCACCTCCTTCTCCTCGCCTTCAAGACCCTGGGTATATCCAATCGCGCATAGGATCCTCCCCCAGTTCGCGTCGCGGCCGTAGATGGCAGTCTTTACGAGCGGCGAGCGCGCGATGCTCGCGGCCACGAGCTGCGCAGCCGCGTTGCTGGCCGCGTTGCGCACGCGGATCTCGACGAATTTGGTGGCGCCTTCGCCGTCACGCACGACCAGGTGCGCCAGCCGCTGCGCAAACGACGTCAGCAACTCGCTCATGGCCGCATAGTCCGGCGACGCTATCGACGTGATGTACTGCGTGTTTTTGGGCGAGCCGGCGCCATTGGCGAGAATCGCGACCGTGTCATTGGTTGACGTGTCGCCGTCGATCGAGATCGAGTTGAATGAGCGTGCGTTGGCCGTGGTGAGGAGTGAGTGCAGCGCTGGCGCCGTGATCGGCGCGTCGGTCGCGATGATGCCCAGCAGCGTCGCCATGTTGGGGTGGATCATGCCCGCGCCTTTGGTTATACCCGCGAGCCGGTATTCGGTGCCTTTGGTCGATGGCAGCGTGAAGGTGGTGCTGACCAGTTTGGGGAACGTGTCAGTCGTCATGATCGCTCTGGCCGCGCGGAGCCACGACTCGTGCGAACCGCCGAGCTCGGCGTGCGCGCGTGGAATCCCGCTGAGGATCTTGTCGATCGGCAGACGCTGGCCGATCACCCCCGTTGACATCACCAGGCTTTGTGCGGTCGCCGTTTTGTTGAGTGGGCTGTTGTCGAAGCATTCCGTCGCCGCGCGCGCCATCGCTTCGGCATCCTGCAGGCCCCCCTCGCCCGTCACCGCGTTGGCGCACCCGGAGTTGATGATGATGCTGCGCACGCCCTCGCCTTTGCGCCTTTCCAACACAGAACGAGATACTTGCACTGGCGCCGCTTGGAATTTGTTGGTCGTGAACACCGCCGCAGCATGGGCCGGCCGGTCAGAGGTGATAAACGCAAGGTCCGGCTTCGTGCTGTTGGACGCCTTCACGCCAACATGCACGCCAGAAACGTAGAAGCCAGAGGGATAGGTGCCGGATGAAGGGACATACTTGGCCTTGCTTGCTGGTACGGATGAGTCAACAGGGGCTGAGTAAGGGCGTGTAAAGGCTTTCGAGATTGATGACCTCAACCCAGCTACTGGTCTGACCATATTGCTGTTTCTGTCTGTTGTTGTTGTTGTTGTTGTTGTTGTCGTCGTCGTCTCAGCCACCAGTAGCCCAGCAATAACACGTGAAAGAACAGGCTGGAAGTGCTCGCGAATCCACAATACCGGTAACTTACTCCTATCCTCGTAGCTCCTCGCAACCGTCAATGCGGAGATCCTCGGCCGCCAACTATCAAGTCAAGTGTCTAATAAAGATGAAACCAACTAGATTCAAATTCGTTAGACTTCTTTGCCCCTCCGCTGCTGCTGTGGAATGCAAACTTTCTACCTCAGGATATCCCAGAAAACCGACGCCCTCGGACCTCAGAAATCAGTCGCTCGCTTGGCGCTTCGACCCGCCGCTTTTACTGTACTATACCATCGCACATACAACAACAGTATGAGGCCTTTTGGGCGCAACGCGAGTTTCTCGCCCCCATGCTTTTCCTCTGCATTCTCCTGACACTTATTAACCTTGCAAAACGCACCTAGCCTACTAATGCAGCGGTCATTACCAGGATCTAACGGGCCGGGCCAAGGAAATAATGACAATCTTGTTGAACGCACATGCCAAGATCTCTCAGCACGTGACTCGGTGCAGCCCGTCTATAGCGATATCATCGTCGCTCGTAGTGAGACGATGGCGGTCACAGTGGGACAACTACCATACAACTAGCAGAGTTTTCCACCGATATCGCATCGACGATATTCACGAGCGTTGTGTATATATATCGAGCAGGAATTATGCACTAGATAGACGATAACAATAAATCAATCGATCATAGCACTGCAGTTTCGGACATATTATGTAATTATCAAATAGATCTTGTCAAAGCGGTTCTCAAATCACAGACTTTGGAAGTTTAAGGCATCAAGATCGTGCATGGAATTAGAGATAAAAGATAGATCCTGGAAGATAAATTGATAGGAACCGCCTGCATATCGCCATAGGAGGCGAGGGAACTCAACCCAACTCGACCTCCGCGTCACGTGTCAATGCATTGGCTCGCCGGCACCGACTGTGTTCTGGCTCTCCAAAATCAGAATCACGAAGGAGTCGGCCACCCAATATTGCCCCCATATGAGTCTTCTCTATTTCCTCGCAATTCTTCCGAATTTTCGTCATGAGCACTCGAAGAAACGTGACCGGACTCTGACTGAAGCTGTGTGCGGGAGCTGTCTGGCTATTGCAATCTCGTATGATGAATCCATCCGCGGCAATAGTACTTCCATCTTCCGCCTTCTGCCACGCAAGGCCGAGCGCGGTACAAACCTCGACATACTCCCTGAAAGAGTCTAGGTAGAGCTGACCCGCAAATAAATTTAGGAGAGTGACAAACCGAGACGGCAGGGTTGGTAATGCTGGCATCCCCGAAATAACGTACAAATCCAAACCATCCATCGGCCGAATACCGAGGTTGGGCCGTGGGGCATAGAGGTGTAGCGTCACTTTTTTGGAACGCCTTACCGTTGTCTGGAGTATCTCTGCTTCGTGTGGGCTGATGATGACCAGGTGCTTGACAACATTGCCACTGCCGTTCCCGATGCTTGTCAGGATCCACTGCACTGGCCGCTGATAAGCGTCCAGGAGAGGGGATCGGCCAGAACTTTGAACTGTGGTGGCGAAGTCGACTGTCACAACGATGTCGGGAGGAAATTGTGAGACATCAATATATGCCGCTGCGCTGGTCTGGCGCAACGTCTCGAAGGCAGGCTTGAAGGCCTCAGAGCCTCTCGGGAGTATTCCATCAATCACGAATGCAGTCAAACTAGGGTGGATGCAATGTTTCGCGGGTTTTGCCGGCGCAGCTCTCTGCACCTCACATTCTTGAACAATCTCTGGTGACAATTCACGCTCCTGTTCCTCCTGTAAGGAAGCTGTGCTGTGCTCCAGGCTGTCGAACTCCGAACAGCGTTTCACAATGTCCTGTAAATTCGTATTTTGGTCGGCCTGCGCGGATACTGTGATGTTGGTGGTGCCACATGGTCGATACCTAGATTCCAGAGACTGGGATTCATCCTCAAGAAATCTCTCGGCGTGGCTTCCGGTCATGTGTAATTTCCCGTCAATGCGAGCGTCAGCCCAAAGCCCACGTTGAAACTCAAAGCGTCGCCCTTGTAGAGCCCATAAAGGCATGCTCCGTCGAATATCAGCCCATGTTTCCGTGATGGCCCAGCTGAGAACGTCAGACACGCCAACGGCCGTATGCTCAGAGGTCTTTCTACGCGATAAAAGTTTCCTGTTAATCTCTTCCGGGACACAAAATACAACCGACTGTCCATGGCCCAATTTTCTCATTCTCATGCATGCTGGAGGCAGGTCAATAGAAATCACCATGACGAGATAGTAGACTCACCTTGAATCAATCTGTCTTTTGTTAGGCTTGCTCCTAGAGTTACGGCTGCTTTGTAGTATTCTGGCAGCTTCAAATCGGTTCCTCTTGTGTGGGCTTCGTCTAAGAAGACGAGACATACTTCAAGCTGGTTGGCGAAAGGCGAGGTTTGAAGACGCTCAATTCGGCCCTTGCGGTCGAGGACGAAAAGTTCATCATCCTCGTTGAAGAACACAACAGCCTGAGCTCTCTCGTTGTCCTGTGTCCTCTTTAGCCACTCTCTTGCAACTTCCACGTTACCAAGTTCGATTATCTGGGCCCCTACGTCTAGAATCACTTGTGCTGGCGGGTCCATCTTAGTAACCATGTCCAGTAGGCTTTCAGCGGTTGATATACTAGCCTCGGCTATGGCTGGCATAAGCATGACAGAGTTTTCAGGTCTGAGGAGATATTCCAAAACTAAAGCATTTGTGTGCTTCTGCTCTTCAAGATCGAGGTGTGTTACGCTGAGAGGCAGAGTCATTCGCGAGTCATTTGTACCACTGAAGCCACTTGTCGGAAGCGTTTTGGTCTGGCCAATGTCCCATCCCGAGGCAGATAATTTCTGTGGAAACTCTCTCATCTCCTTTGGGAAGACGAGGTGTGTCAAGAAATAATCTATGGCATTTTTGGCAAAGCGGAGCGGAGGAAATACTTGCTGGATACATTGGAGACGGTCCTTTAGATTGATGCCACTCAGCTGGCGAAAGGCTGGGGGCAATTTAGGAGCATCTTTTACCCACTCTTGGTACTCAGCATCGGCCTGGTCGGACTTAAGGAGGCAATCAAGGGCAAGGAACAAGTCATCGTTTTTCATTCCGCCATAGTAGTGGCTGAGACACGTTAGAACAATGACAACGTCGGGATGGCTAAATTCTGATCGTAATGTGGGACTGTCTTTAGCCCGATAAGGCACCGCAAGCTTCGTGGGAGGTCTTCTGCTCGTGTCAAGCCCATACTGCACTCGCCAGCGTTTCTGGCCGAACGCGAAAGACAGGATTCCCCCCGCAAGGAGTCCACGTAGGAGAAGGAGTGTTTGACTTGTTGTGTCGGTCCAAAATCCACCTGGCTCCTGGCTTTCGACTCGGGAAATCTCATCGGGAGAAAGAGAAGGCTCGGTGAGGTATCGAAACACAGCCTCTCTAATGCGATTTGGTTGTCTGGCAAGGGGAAACCCGTAGAGGCCAACATCACAGATATGTATCGCGATACTGTTGCAAAGCCACCGCTGGCCATCGGAATCAAGCACTCGTGTTCTGGGAAAACTCCCAGGCGGGCCCTCGTGAACCTCCATGGAAGACGGAACTTCCACTTCCGCTTCTGGCGCTAACTTCTTTACGAAGTCTAGCACTTGTTGAATGCACATCCACCGCCGTGGACTGAGCTCGACAGGTCGCTGCATGCCCATCGTGTAGATCAGTTCAAATTTGACGCTGAAGTTTTCATCACTCTCATCCACAACATCCCTACTTGATGTGTCGAAGAAATCTTGAGTGCGGAGCAAAGAACGGCCGATTGTGTCCCTGCCGGTAATGAGGCACTCAAGGCCCATCAGCTTGAAAGACAGAACATGTTCGGGCTGTACAAGGAGGATGTCACCGTTAGTCATGACTTCGCGGCACATATCACCAATCATGATGGCGTCAGCTTCTTCAAGCCGCAGGGACCGTGAAAATGGCATATGACAGACCCGCCGGCCTAATAAGCCTCCCAGCTTCGAGACCAGCATTTGGAACATCTGCTTTGCCTGAGCTTTGGCCGTTACGATACGGACTAATCGAGAACCGTTTGCGAGAGCAGCGGCCACACCAGGGACAATCACCGAAGACTTTCCCTCGCCCATGTTCAACTGCATAGTGGCATTTCCGACTACATCCCTCATCTGGCGAGCAATTTCCTCCTGTACCCTTCGGATCAAGAACCCACTTTCAACTTCCAGGAGTAGAGATTCGGGATGTGCTTCTGGGTCCCAGTTCGTGTGCCCGGGGTTACGCAACTCTTTGATAAGATCCACTTGGCTGCCCAACAGACTTATGAGCCGCTCCGCTCGTTGGAGCTCAGTGAGGGCGAGCGCATATCGGACAACATACAGCCTCCAGTTTTGTGTGACCTGGGGCCATCGATGGCGACTGAGTTGTTCCAAGAAAAATATCGGGCACAGTCTCGGCCATTGCTTGATGGTCACCATGACCGCTAAGTGCTTCAGCTTATGTCTTTGTCCAAATGACATGTCTCCAGTGACGTAGGCCGTGGCATCCAAGATTGTAGTTTGGATTTTCTGGACGTGATCTTTGCAGCGACTCAGGTGATTGTAGAGAGATTTCTTGATACTTTCCTTTTTCGACGCCAAGCGATACTGCTTGTCCCAACTTTGGAAAGACCGAAGGCTTACTTGCAGATCCTCAACGTATCTCATTTCGAATCTCGATCTGGCCAGAGACTCAACATCGTTTAGCAGAGAAGCGAGTTGAGGAGGGTCATTGCTTGCGCTCGTGGGCACCAACAAATCTCCTGTGAGGAGTTCAGGTGTAGAGGAAAGTATTGAGGGAGGTGAGCCGGAGAATATATCATCATTGGAGATGAATCCCCGTCCCCTCGCGATGAACAATCCTGGGCTTCCCAAACATAATGAGGGCATCTCCGCTGCCGTAACCGTCACGCCCTGAAGCACATCTTCGATATCACCGAGATACGCATTTAAGCGGTAGTTATCGTACCAAGTCTTGAATTTCGGCCTCGTGACTTGCATGACGTTCTCCATATTCATGTAGGTGTGGAATTGGGTAACATTAGGTAAGATTGGAAATTCGCACGGCCACAGGTTTTCAAGTGCTTGTATCAATTGGGTAAGTGAACGGTCCTGGTTGCTCTGAAATTGGCGTTGTCGGCGAGATTTTAGTGCATGATCTGATTCCCCGGCATTGCGAGCGAGTTTTGATTCGGGGCATTTAGTAAATGGTCGAAGTGTAGTCCTGAGGGCAGAACGCAATTTTTGCTTCTGGAACACCGCCCCCTCTGATAGCTGGAAGGAAGCGATCGCGGGTGGAGAAATCTGTGCCATCCTGGATAATACAAAGAACGACCCAAGAGCTTGAATAATCTCGATATCACTGTCTTTAGCAAACGCAAGGGTAGAGAGCCAGATCATAAGGCGAAATTTGTCGAAACCGGATTTCGCGTTACTAAAGGTTCGGTGAAAGACACACCAGCGTCTGGATATAATTCCAGTCCAATCTTGGAGCAACCCAGCGTCATAATTCAGATCGGAAGATGCCATTGGGTGGTTAGGACCGAGTATGGGCGACTTTTGCGCAAGAAAACACCAGAGCCTACGGCTCCATTTCGGCGGAACACGGTAGGAAAGCGTTGGATGTTCGTGGAACACAAAGTTAGACATGGCGAAGGCTTTGAGAGCCTGCGGCGAATTTTGGCCCTGATCCCTGGCCGAGTAGGTGGCATCATATTTGATGGTGTGATCTTCTGCCCCGAAACCAGATACTCGGAACGTGGATGACCGGATGCAATCGCGGTCCAGTAGGTCTGATTCAATGTGTTCCAGAGTCAGCGGTCTGATATAAGACCCCGGGTAAAATACTCTAGTCGTCTTAGCTTGGGCGAAGATGAGTTTGACGCTCTTGTAAAATCCGCCATGTTGAGCTAGAAAGCTTAGCTCTGGTGCCCACTTTACTGTCTGCATCACTCGTTCATTGGCCGGGTAATAGCTTCTTCCTGCAGTCAGTCGAGCAATTTGGTGGAGAACATGGATGTTTTCTTGGGCTAGTCGATCGAATGATCTGACTGCAGCAGAGCGAAGAATGAAGAGGGCCTGCTCGGTCCCTGTTCTCAGTATGAGGGGATCAGGAAGGCAGAAGGATGTCAGTGCGTGGAGGTAGCATATCCATAATTTGCTCTGTAAGGTTCCGTTGTCCAGTAATCTTCCAAGTCGACGGTCCACGGGGTATGTGTGGGCTTTCACCGCAGAATCCTGGCCGATGGTGACATGAACATGATCCCCATCCCTTCGGCAAAACACAGAGCCTTCCGGAATGATCACTGAACGTCGTCCAGTAGCATCGTTTTGCAGCATGAGCTTGCTCTGCAGACCGACCAGTGTTCCAAGCGACTGATCTGGGTCGACAGCTAGTCCACGGAACTGTTTAGATCGAAGTAGCGATGTCCCCGACTTGAGGAGAAACGCTAGCGAGAGTCTAGGAAGCTCGATCTCCAGTGTCGACGACGAGCTCTGCAGGATAACGTGCAAACGGGAGAGACTCTCCAGAGGAGAAAAAATGCCCGAGATCACTTTAGCAGTCTCACTCTTGACGCTGATCAAAGACAGTCCATCCCTTGCTAGACGCCACTGGTCATCACCAGGATCTCTGATCAACTTCCAGTTGTCTGTAGAGGAGTTCCATGGATCTTCAACGGAACGAAATTCGACGCAGTCATCCTTCGCATTGTACCAATGAACAAATTCCTCAGTGAAGTACGCAGGAAAATCCCCATCCAAAACCCGAGAAGGGACAAGATCATATGTCAGGCCATCTTTCACTGCTCGAACTAGAAGATCAGATCCAGTGAGATTGATGATGTTGGATATGGGTCGGATGCCGAGGTGAATTGTGTATCCTGCATGATCCCTCTTCCCAGAGAACTGCATGCCTTTGACGGTGGTCGGCATGACTTCCAGATTAGACTGACCAAAGAGAGTGCGATACATCGAGTGCTCAGTGTATTTTCTTGGTAGATGAGCCAAAGGGAGTCCACCAACCAGAAGCTCTCCGGTCAAGAGATTGTAATGGACCACCAGTGGCTTTTCACTGGATTTAGGGGAGAGATATTTGAAGAGCCAGTGATCGAACTCGTTGGAGACAGCACGCCAGCCATCACCAGCCATATACGAGGACCATGTCTTCCTGATTGCATGATCCAGAGATCGACTGTCGACATTGACAATTTTATTGGCCAGAATGTTATAGCTTCGATAACACAAAGACTTCCACCGCTGATGCAGGATTGGGGTCATGGGATTAGAAGTGGCCCGGTGGGCCAAAGTGCTGTTTTGGATGAGAATGCAGCATTGGATGAAGAGGCACCCATCTTGGTGCGAGGTGAATATGCGGTCTAGATATTTGTCATCAACATTGAAAGTGTCGGTACAGATCAAAGCGAGCTCAACGGCATGAGCAAGCAGCTCTATTCGCTGGGCATCATTGGTTGCTCCGTACGCCTTGTCCGTGAGAAGATTAACCCAGCCAAATGTTACTGCTCGAGTTTCACGCAAGTAGTCCAAGCATTGAGTCTTGATGTCCTCTGCAGCGGTCAACGACAACAGTCGAGAAGAGACAGAAATGAATGTGCTGACTGCTTGGGAGGATTCCCAATTCTCCCGGACGCGCTGTAAGCTCTCATCGAGGCTCTTTAAGAGAACAATGGCGAAATTATGATCGCTCAAGACCTCGTGGCCTGCTCTCAATATATTCCCGTCTAGAGAGGGTCCAGCTTGATAGATAGATTGTAAGATCACCAGGGTGGTCTCCACCTTTCTGAAATCAACCGACGGGGCAGATAGCTGCACCAAAATGTTAGGCCACTGATTGCGATGACCAAGTGGAATTGTACATAGTGCCTTGAATTCTTCCAAAGACATGTGCTCAGGACAGTCAGACTGGCTCGCTATGACGGTATTCGGTGACGGGCCGCTTGGAGTAGTGCATGAGCGCAGGAGAAACCGCTGCAGTGGAGACGAGAACTTGGGTAGTTC
The DNA here is from genome assembly GCA_003709845.1 of Chaetothyriales sp. CBS 134916. Classification (NCBI taxonomy): domain Eukaryota; kingdom Fungi; phylum Ascomycota; class Eurotiomycetes; order Chaetothyriales; family Domatiomycetaceae; genus Domatiomyces; species Domatiomyces globalis. The sequence goes on from QQXO01000031.1 coordinate 100,364, forward strand.
GTAGGTCAGTGAGGTTAAGATTTCATCTTTCACATGGAAGTCGTAGATAAAAGTGCCAGTTGTATCGTCAAAGTACCGATATCGCAATCCATTTTGGAGACAAACATCGCTCTCGGTTGTGGCGGCGATAGACTTGCTCCGGCGGTGAGTGACCCCATGTGGTTTGATTTCAGAGAGGAGACTGAGACGCTGTCCTGAGGTGGAACGGAAGAAGGAAGATAGACCGGTGTACGTCCTCAGAGGATGAATTGCCCGAGGTTTGCAAGCGGACGGACACTCTGCCTTCAAAATTTCCTGGAGAAGAAACAGAGCTATGTCGCGCCACTGACCAAAAAAGGAAGGAACTTTGAGTTCAAATACTGTGGATTTCGCCTCCAAGTCGTTATGTGGCAATGGCCACTCGTGAACTTGGATGTCAATGTCGTTCGCCTCGGATTTGTATCTGCATCTCTGACATCTGCCACTATGGCGTCGCTCTGTAACATCATTTTCATAATCGACCACAACTTCGTCATAGTCGCAGATGCTTTGATCGTACAGTCGCATAAAGGACCTATATCTCTCCTTCTTCTTGTGCAGTTCGTTCACTTTCGCATTTCTGGTCTGGGTGGCATGGGACTCAATATCCTGACGTATACGCTGATGCTCGGGAGACTGATTGAAGTATCGCACGGCAAAACAATTTGACTGACCATAATCTCGGAAGATAGATGGAGAGAGATGATGCGCAACTCCTCGACGGCGTTTAAGATAATCTTCAGCGCGGAGCAGTCGTTGCATCTGGCACTTGAAAGGCAGTATCAAAGATCGAGCCACTTCGGGTGGGACACCTGGATCATAGTCCTTGAGAAATTTGCATAGATGTAAAGCAGACTGGTCGCAGGCAATCCAGAGCTCGATAATGGTCAATAATAGCAGGGAGAAGCTCTCAGGGTTTCCAGAATATCGGGGTGATGCGGTCCGATAGTACGTCACTATCAAAGCGCTCAACTCTCCGCAGGTACCAGCATTTCCCTTGTGATGCTCAAGCCATTGAGGTAGGTGGGATGCGACCCAAGCCTCGAAAGCTTTGAGGTTATAGACCACGTATTCTTCTGAGGAGAGCGGAAATGTCGGGAGAGTGCTGGCTTGGTACTTGACAAGGATCGAAGCGGGTTGGAACGTATCCGTGGCCGTCCAGTTTGCCCCTGTGGACAGCGAGTTGACAAAGTTAGATAAGCGCTCGAGAGGGGCGAAGGCATCTCGCTCGAAATCTAAACTTTCTAGAATTGTCAAATTACGACGAGGGGAGGCCTGCCGCGTAACCGTCTCCCACCTCGCACGAATTATTTCAGCTGCTTTCTGCATAACACTTTGAACGAGAGTTATTCCAGCTTTAGGGGCGGAAGGATCGAGCTTGAGCAGACGGCGACCAAGCTTGGCGTTCATGACGTAGAGCAGGTCGGAGGGTATCTCGTACTGGAGCGACAACTTGAGTATCTTCCCCATAAGAAATACCATGAAAGTCTTGTAAGAATCCGCCGACAGATTCCCCGAACCTGCCAACCTGGAAAACACAAGTTGCATGGCGACGCGGAGAAGCAACCAAACAGGGGATCTTCGCCACGGTAACAAGGCATTGAGCCACATGACCTCTTCACGAGTATTCTTCCGCAGGCGTAAGACATCCACGGGTTTACCGATCGGGCTCAAAAACTCTATGAATAGTTCTGTAACCATCTTGGGATGTGTGGTGTCACGGCTTTCGTCGTGCATGCGGCCGGCCTTCTTCGCTTTGGGCTGTGTTTCCACAGCAGGCTGATGACTCATCTTAGCAAGCGTGTGGGCCATTGTTGCCTGAAAATGGGGTTTCTCGAACGCATCGATGGTGAGGGCCAAGGCGGGTCCGGGAAAGGAGCGTCGGAGTCGACCCCTTGTGGTGAGGACCTGTTTGTTGAGAGGACACAGCTCAAAGGCTTCCACGTGGATGAAAGAGCCCACCTTACTGACCATAATACCAGCATTCTGAGCCTTAATGTGGAGGGGGATTGTGCCACCTGAAACGAGTTCAGCTTCGAAAAAAGACTGACAATGAAAATAGGTATCTACCTTTGTTGGGCAAATCTCTCAGGGCATTGGACAACTCCAACTCATTGACTGTGCCCCTAGAATCGAGAGTATGATGTAGAACCTTCATGCTGGTGACCATACCAATAACTGAGTCAATTGTGCCATTATGGTCGTCCATGGCTTGTTCCCTGAACTCCTGAAGAGCATCGATTATGATGTCCAGTAGGACTGTTTCATGATCTGGACTAGAGTCATCTTCGCAAGGAAGCTTGGGCGGGAGGAATATGTGATGAATCATATACATAATCGCGCTCAGCGACAATCCGGATATCGACCTCTCCTTCATCCTGAAAGATACGGTCAAAGTAGTATCTCTCGAATGTCAGTGATCAAAATGGGAAGGAGATGGAAAACTTTTGTCGGAAGACTGAAGTTCGTGATGAGTTTAAGATATCAGCCTCACCAGCGAGATTGTCGAGATGTCTTCGAAGGACCATAGACACAGTTGGCCCTACTGCTCTCCTTATCGAAGAAGACCACAGTTTAAAACATTTGTCGCTCTGCAAATTTCTGCCTGATCTGGGTTCGTAGACGACAACACAAATGTTCAGTACAGTATTTTATGGTGGCTAGTGTTATGTTTAGCGCTATGTGCAGTGAATTGAATGGCAGGCGGGGCTCCGCCGCACGGATGGCCGCATGGTCGGCAGTGCTCTGCGACTGATTGTGTATCAGCCTCAGTGTTGGCGGCTAATGATAGGCTACACAATCTCAAGTGCGCGGCATCATTGCCTGGCTGATAAAAAGTGCGTTGCACAAGTGTTCATCATATCAAAAGGACAGACGGTTGAAGGCAGGTCGTTGCCCAGGGGCCGCCCGAATCGTAACTCCCATTGGCTAAAGGCCGAGTTTTGTTGTAGCTTCCTGGTATCTGGAAGAAAAAAGGGGGGTACTAAACCGTGATCCTTGAAGGATTGTTGTGGACATCAATTGAAGTCCCATCCAGTGACCTGGTTTGCTTGGTCCTGTATCTTGACGTTTGTCAATTCTCAGCTCTAGGCGCCCGCCCATGCTTCTAAGCAAGGGTGAAGCTGTAAGACTCGGCTAAAAAGTCTTAAGATATCGGAAAGGTGTCCGGAACACGGGAAAGGGAGAAATACTGAGCTCAGCTTCTCGCCGTCGAAGGGACTTGTGCCTGATGCGAATAGACTCCACAGATGAGGCACTATTGGTTGATTCCTGGGTGACAATGTGATGTTGGGCAAAAATCTGACTGGAGATGGTTTCCGCTCGGCATCCGATGAACTTTAAATTAACTTGAGCAGTTGACAAGGCTAATGAATTACTTATTAACTTGGCATATGATGTTTCTTTCCCATCTTGAGACGATAAGGACTACCGGTAGTGCAACTCGAGTTTCCAAAAACATAGATTTACCAATACTCCCACACCACGTCTGGCAGAACATTCCTCATGACTCTCCAGTGACCAACAGCGCTCTGGGCCTGCCACTTCTCGACCGCTTGGACATTCTTCTCTGTCAGCAGGTCTCCTTCTCTTTCAAACTCATCATGCATGACCTCGAATTTCGGCACCAGAAACTCCAACCTCGCGCCACTGCCCAAAAAGTCGCTTTCAATAGGCTGTCTGAAAGTGATTGGTACGGCGGAAGGTTTGATGCAGAAAAAGACCATGTTGGTGAAATCCATGCCTGCCTTGGCTGATGCGCTAGCTGCATCGGTGGATTCTGGCCTCGACTCTTCGCGAAAGATGCGACATGAGCCAAAGACCGAAGTGATGCTTCGGAAGACCATCGAGGTGGTAGGCAAAGCCAAGTCACCTGCGTAGTTAATCGCTACCACGCCGTCGTCTGTCATCAAGTCCCTCAGTCCGCTTAAAAATTCAAGGGTGAAAAGCTCTACAGGCTCCGCGCCTCCGGTAAAGACATCGTGGATGACGTGGGTGAAGATCTTCGTCTGGTTCTTCTTTACGTTTGCTTTTACGGCAGCAACAGCGTCGCCGATATATATGGAATGATTGTGTGGCAGGGAAAAGTATTCGACAGCATATCGGTGCACCCATGGATCGAGTTCGATTATGGTGGTGTTGATGCCGTGATGTATCAGAGCCGAAGGGGCGGTCCCGATGCCGAGGCCGATGTTGAGGGCCTTTTGTTGCGAGATCGGAGCCAAGGGCGAGGGTTCAATGAGGCGAACAGCTTCGAGCATGGTGAATACTGCGTAGATGGGCTCAGGAACAAGGCGCGGTGGAAGTTTGGCACCAGTCGGTTGGGGTGGTAAAAGCCAATTCCCACCGAGAAGAGAGTGATCGCAGCGCAAGGCGCGGAAGTGGCCAGTGTTTGACTCGATCACAGAGATATATCCTGTCCGGGATTCATGACGATCGATTAAGGTGTACGAGTGGAGACCGAGAGTGTTGTTGAGGACTTCTGTTGTCCGCTGGAGAGCAGTGTGCGGGTTGGCGAACAAAGTGAAGGCGATGGAGGGTACCGCAGGCCATAAAAGGAATTTCGGAAGAACCATCGCATACAGGGTGGCAACCGCTAGTTGCAGAAATACGCGGGTGAAGAGGAGCTTGACGCCAATGTATCGCTTGATCCAGGACTGGGTACTGCGTCGGAGGATGATGAAAAGAAGAAAGAGTGACAGGCCGGGGGTGGTCTCGGAGAGAAAAGACGAGGTGGTAGGACCCGGCAGGAGCTGGTCATATAGCTGGAATGCTTTGTACATGGAAAGGGTGAGGAGGGGGTAGTAGGTCAGGAGTTCTGTAAGGAGAGGGCCATATTGAGGACCAAGGGTAGAGCTGAATTGGAAGAGCACAAACTGGATTGAAGGTATCCAGAAGGCGAAAGCAGGAATAGTTCTTGAAGTCCAGGCTGGTAGTCGACGGCGTAGCCCGAATGCCAAGAAAAGAGAGGTAAGGACGCCATAGCGATGGTAGAGGCCTGACGGGACGGAGCCATAGACAGGGGACAGGTTAAGCTGAGATAGCTGAGAGGAAACTGCTGCAAGTATAGTCAATTGGAGTCCCCGTTGAGCGCCAATATCGCTCAACAGGCTCAAGACAGCTCTTCGACTTGGTTGGCTCTGATTAATGTCATTCGATGATGTGCTTAGTCTTGGGTTGCTGTGGATCACATCGCCTGCGACGGACCCCTCAAGTGCAATCTTCCTGGGGGACTGCTTCGCTTTCTTGACCATAGTCGCAGGGACGAGGGGTTAACTGTTGATTGGCGCCCTTGGCCAACGATCATTGCCTTGAGCTGAAGCTAGAGTCAGTTGAAGTTGCACATTGCTGAAAACTACGTCATTTGAAATGCAGGTGTTATTGATACTTAACCAAACTGGACCCCTGTTCGACTTCGTGCAGACGCTGAGAATGTCGATTGATATCAAAGATATAAACCAGTATCGAAACACTGTGGCAGCCAGTCACTCGAAGGCTGTGGTATTAATAGCGATGCACAACTGACACGGGCATTCCTACGGTGGGACTGCTTTCAGCAAAGGGCTTATGAGCGAAGCTATTGTTAATTTTCTGCCTTCTCCCATCTCTCCTGCTTCACACCGCCTATTGGCCCAGGTACTTCGCTTCATTCGCCATGGAAAACCTCAAACAGCGGATCATAGACAGCGGCTGACATCATAGATGCTACTCCATTCCCATGCACCTAGTCCGGCCGACAAGCACCTGATCCACCGACGCTTCGGCAATCTCGCCATTCAGATTTCGGGCGTCAAGATAGCGGTGGTAGGCTCTGGCCACCGTGTTCAAGTCCGTCATGTGCTTTCCAAAAGCGTCGCGCACATCGGCTGAGGAATGAGGCGGGTGCTAACGACGCCAGGACATACGACATTGAAAGTGATATGGTCTTTAATTTGGAGAATTGGTGCGGTAGCAAGGCAGAAGACGATGACCGCGGCTTTGGTACCGGCGTACTTGAGCAGCGCTGCTCGGCGACGAATCCCAATGCTGGAAGCAGTTCCGACAAATTGCCCACCAGGGATCGAGTTCTGATGCACGAAGTGGATAGCGAGCTGGGTGTCGTACACGACACCTTTAGAGTTGATGTCGGTACAGGCTAGGTCAAATGCTGGAGGGATTCTGACACATTCAGGTCACAGATTTACAGAGGAGTCTGGACCGGTGGCCAACTGACTCGGTTTTGCTTCGATCGATGGGAGAGAATATAAATGGAGCTACATTCAAGGATGCCTACATTTGCGCAGAGAGTATCGATTCGGCCCCATTTCTTGAACGCGGACGAGAAGGCCGACGCTTGAGAGTCGGATGAGGCGACATCGCGATAGAAAGAAGGAGAAGGTTAGGTTATTAGCGAGCTCTTGATGTCGTCCGACTCCTTGATGTCCAAACCTGCCACTCTATAGGGCGGATTATGTGAGAGCAGAGAATAGGTGGGCACAAGGCCGATTCCAGACTGCAAGTAAGGAGAGCATCAGTGCAATGATCACAGGGCTGCGGACAAGGCATACACCAGCTGCGGTCACGATAGCGACGTTGGTATATGTTTGTGTGGCTGGCGCCATGGCTGCCATGGCTCAACGCACCATGGAGGGGAGCATCCCAAACAGAAATCGTACTCAGGTAGTAACTAAAGCGTAATAGCTTGTGAAATGGCGAAAATGGTTGTCTGCCATGAAAGGAGGGGACCCAACTTATGTTAGGTCTAGTGCGAGCGGCCCTTGCTCGGTTTTACCTGGCAAGCAGGGCCTCCACAGGCCTAGTCCCGGCCCATGACGCTAAGGACTTGTAGAGAAAGAATATCATAAAATGGCTGAATGCTGGCAAAATAGCCTACAGACGATCCAGCTGAACAGCACTGTGTCGAGTTCCAGAAACAGACGATGGTGTTGGCTGGCGACCATGGGCTTGGCTCTTGGCACGGCCATATCAAGTTAGCTCCTTTGTTCCAGATGCGCTTTTCCGTATTTGGCAGTTCGTTGACTCCACAACGCGTCGGCGCTGACTGCAGCGAGTACCAATATGCGCCATATGTCCACCCTGTACAGGTACTCTGTCGATAGGACTATTATTCTTCCACGGCATCGCCGCGTCCGTGTTTGCTGTCTCTCCACCATGGCGGCTAATGAGACCACCTTTCTCGAACCGCCCGCTACCCCGGCGCCGCTGTTCGCCTACCGCGCGCTCAGAGGCTTCATCTTCGGCTCTCCCAATCCCAACGAGTCGCCGGAACGTTTCTCTCAGATCACAGACAAGGAGAACATTCTCCCTCCCCGTCTCGGTAGCACCACCAAGGAACTACTCAAGAATAGTCACACACCCAGGCTGAGCCCGCCGAAGCGCAAGCGGGGCAGTGATGCATTGGCACTGCCCAACAGTCCAACAAAGGGCATCCTGCGAACGCCTGGAGCACTCACGCCAAGAGCCAAAGCATTGAGAGATGTGAATGTCAAGTTTCGCAGTGTGAGCCCCGAAGTGCGGCGGAAAGACGCGGAGCACGATAGCGCTATGGCAGCGGCGGCGACGGCGAGGAGCAAGGACAAACCCACGAAGATGAACAACGCTAAGGGCGACAATGAAGGAGACACCAACACACCCAGCAAAGACCGCCTCCAGAAACCACCTACCACATCCACTACCACAGCCCATTCCTCATTTGACGACTACCAGCGACGCACAGAACGGCAAATGAAGATCCTTATCGTCGAGCGCAACAAATGGCGCGACATGGCGAGAAGATCAGGTAACGAAAATACATGGCTGAAGCTGCAGCTCGCACAGGCACAACGGAAGAATGAGCGGCTGGAAACGAAGCTGCGTGTGTTGGAGCCAAGTCAGCCAAGCCAACAATCGCCACTCCCCTCAGACCATGTCGACCGGCAAGGAGAACACAGCCGTCTCGCCAAGAAACCAAAGCCAAAATCAAAGACCAGCAAGTATCCTACCACTACAGTTGCAGCTCCATCTTCGTCTCACAGTCATCTACCACTGCGCCCTCTCTCGCCGCTCACGTCTCTCTCTCAGCGACTCGAACCCGACCCAAGGCCTGAGACAGCACCGGAATCACACACGGCAGCGCGCACAGGCCTAGCTCCAGATCGGTATAGTGCGGCACGGGCGCGGTTGCAAGCGAGACAGCAGGCGCGGAAAGCAAGTAGCAGTCTGAGGATGGGAGGCGCGGATGGGACGGGAAAGATGAGGCAGAGCATGGACGAAGCAGAAGAGAGCCACATTGATTGGGCTGGTCTGGCACTTGGATGATTCTGAACTGACCTCAAAGGCACCTAGCCGTTAGATAGATGGAGCTGTTGTACTCGAAAACGAAGGAAGGCCTAAAGCTGAAAGCGCGCCCCTAAATCGATTCTCAGTCACTAACAATACAATCCCAACAGAGCTCTGAGTTCTCGTCCGCCTTCAACCAACACTGGGCTGGTCATATCCATAGGCTGGCCGCTGTTGCATTCAGCATTAGTGTTGAACGCACATGCCAAGACCACTCAGCACGTGACCCGGTGCGGCCCGTCTATAGCGATATCATCGTCGCTCGCAGTAAGACGTTTACGGTCACATTTGGACAACGATCATACGACTAGCAGAGTTTTCTGCCGATATCGCATCATCGATATCCACGAGAGTTGTGTATATATATCGAGCAGGAATCCTGCTCTAGATAGAGATAATCAATCAAGAAATCAGTCAATCATAGCACTGCGGTTTCGGACGTTTCATTCGTTCAACAGTTATGAGCTCGGTCTGCGCGTAATACTCGTATTGTTGCAATACCGCAGTACTTGTCTTGATTCATTCATTTCATTCCATCTCCTGATATCCCTTAAGTTGTCTATCCCTCGTCTTGACCCTCCCCTCTCGCCATGTCTAAGAACAAGATCGTCGTTATCTTAGAAGGAACCGCGAACTATGAGGAATGGTATAACGCCGTGAAGGCATGGGCAAGTGGTTTTGATATCTGGGAATACATTAGACCAGATAGGACAACAGATCGTCCACAGGAGCCGACATTAAAGGAGTTTATCAGCAGTAAGATTATCGAAGAAAGGCTTGCTGCTGCATCATCTCTAGGCTCTGTGGCCCAGAGTCGTGGACCTGATCTAACAATCGATGAAATTACTAAGCTGGTTCCTATATACAAGGATCAGTTCAGCACCATCAAGAGGAAGTGGCAGAGACAGGATGATGCCCTCCTAAATGCCACTAATATCCTGCGAGCCCATATCTCGAAGAGTCTGATGGGATATATCCGAGATATCACCTCGCCGAAGGAAATCATGATTACTGTTAAGGGTTATATCGGGCCGACCCCTCAGCAGCTTCGAAACACCCTTGTACAGAGATATGAGAGCTTGAGGTCTTGGGATGGAACTGGAAGCGTTCAGCAGTTTACCCTTGACTGGATTAACACTGTCAGACGAATGAAAGAGCTTGGAATAGACTCAGCCAGTGAATATACCACCAGGTACTGGGACTTCTGCTATGCTGTCCAAAATGTTGATGACTTCCTCTGGTCAGGACCTTGGATCCAGATGATCCAAGCAGCAGATAAGGCAGAGAGCGATGCTGCTAGAAGGGCGATCCTACCACCATTTGAGAAGTTTATTAAGTCATTTGTGAACTTCTATACTACCCACGTTGTCAGAACAATCCCAGCAGAAAGGGGGGGTCGGAGAAGACGAAATCAGTATTCTGCAAACCCTATGTGGGGAGGGACTCCTCTCCCTGCTAACAATCAAGGCCAGAGAGCTCCGCATTGTCCCTGTGGAAAGGACCACTTCTTCTCTAAGTGTATATATGCAATTCCGGAGCTGAGGCCTGCCGGGCTTGTTGCCGACCCTGAGATTAAAGAGAAGTTCAAGTCCTTCACTGGTAAGAAGAAGGCAGCTTTGGATCGAGCCAGAGAGGAGTTCGCAAAGAAAAACAAGGGCACCAGCCAAGGAACTGCTGCCCCTCGGAGATAACAACCTATGTCAAATGAGAATTAATCGAGAAATCAGTCAATCATAACACTGCGGTTTCGGACGTTTCATTCGTTCAACAATTAGACTAATTCCATTTGATGTCTCTTGGAATCGGAGGTGGGCTTCTGCAAGCCCAGAGTGTCGGTGTCTAACAAGGCAAAGCCTATACATTGATACGTCTCAGCTTTCTGCGCTACCAGGGTCAGGATAATACATGCGTGCACTGGGGAGTGTGCCCCCGACGTCTCCAAAGTGTCAGGGGGAAATTGGCCGATAATCGGAGGCTTGACTAGTCTCGACGCCAAGAGCAGAGTTTTCTCACCTATATATAGCTGCTCCTCCTTCGATAGCCTGCAATCCTCATACGAGTTCCTATTCCATCTGGCGCTGGCCGCCCTTGCCTGATTTGCCTTCATACAAAGCCTTTGTGATAAACATTGCATAAAGCTCAAGGCTTTTTAGCGTCGATTTGGAACGGAAACTTCTTGGCGTCTTTGTTTTCCACCTTGCAGCCTTCGCGTGGTGACCCACTCGAATACCAGTGGTGCAGTTGGACCCTTGGTGCTTTCACTTTGAGGTGACCCTTGCAGATATTCCCCTATGTCTGCCCGGCAGTCTGGTGAGTGATGCTTGAACTCACCAAAGTTGCTAGCAGGTGCCTTGACCGCCTAGCAGAATAGAAGGAGATTTTGCAGTCGATGGCTGCCTAGGACCAGGACGGAGTTAGCTGCTGTCTTTTGTCTTGGAGCGACTTTCAGCGAGGATGTTGGAAACCCATTAGTGACAGCAAACCACAATCTAGAATCAACAAAGAGCTGAGCGTTCTTCATATCTCCGCATTCGTAATCGGCACTATGACATCCGTGGCCACATACAACGAGCTGTACTTCAGTAGCGTCGTTCTCAACACAGACCCGGGTAAGAATTGCAAGAAGCTTACCCCAATTCCTCAACGGCCCGGTGGACAGCCAGCAGCCACCATCCTTACCTGGAAGCACATCTCTCCTCATGGCAGTAGCAGCCGCTCTCTCCTTCGACCTCGACGCCAATGCCAACCCTGCAGAACCCACAGCATCTGCTGCACGACTTCCTTGCATATTTATGCCCGGTGCTCGCTCCCGAAACCTACGCCGAATACGTCCAATCTGCCATCTCCAGATCTGTCAGTGTCAACGGCAATGGCTACGCTTTTGGTAGATAGGTCTGGGATTTCGCTATCCCGACTCAGGCTCCAAGTAAGTACTGGCGCGTTCTGTATGTGCAGCCATCAGCAAAGCTTGGCCGAAATCAAAACCGCAACGTCAAGCCTACTACGGCACGACTCGATCGAGGATTTGTAGACACAAGCTCTTCTTCGTAGCCGCCTCTGCCGCTTCTACTACAAGGTCTCGTTCAGTCATGCTGTGCCACTTATGGACAACACATTAGGGTATCACTCTCTAGTCCTCGATCTGGCATGCGCTGAGCGGATGGATGCCATATAAACCAGTCCCAACTCTCCTCATAGCCCTGTGTTATTCTTGCGTCTGAGGCTGCGCGGTAAGTAGCCTGCCCTCATCCAGCTCCAGCTGACGTAATAGCTGTAGCTGTTGCTGCTCCTCCTCCTGCTTCAACCTCTCCTTCTGCTGCTCCTTTGCCTTCTTGCGTTTCCGCTCGGCCTCTTCCCTCTCCCGCAGCTTGATGCCACTGTAGTTCAAGGTAGCCAAAATCATGCACGCACTCAAACCAATTGCCAGCGCAGCCCTGCGCGTCAGTACCCAGCGGAGACTCTCGACATTGCTCTTTGCCTCGCTGTTCAACCGCACAGTGATTTTGTAGTTAAGATCCTGGATCTGGCTGCCCAGCCGGCGTTTTTCTTCAGCGAGGCCTAACTTGCGGTCATTGAACATGCCTTTGAGGTCTTCACGCATGCTGGACAGGTTCTGCGTCATTTTCTGGCTGAGTAGATCGGACTCATGCAGAAGCTGAGCACGCTGCGAGCGCTGCTTCAGTATTTCGCTGTGCCGCGTGGTTTGCAGCGTGGTACGCAGCTCCGAGCACGCCGCCCGGAACAGATACGCTTCGTTCTCTGTGTCGGACTTGCTGACTAAGCTTTCCTTGGCAACAATCAAGTTGAGGGCGAGCATGTGCCGGATGGCTTTCATCAGCGTGATGGCCTGGTCGGGAGTGTAGGAATTGCTGGTGCTAAGCTGCTGCACAAGCGAGTAAGTGTCGAAGTGGTGTTCGTAGGGCGACGGCTCGAGGTGCGGGTGCTTGTTCGGGGACTCCTCAGGCACTGACAGCACTAGATCGAGCTCTGGGGTATCCAGCGTTTCCACGGTTTCGGGTGGATTAGTCGAAGCGCTATCTTCAATGCCCGAGTAGGCCGTTTTGGAGCCATCACGCTGAATTGGGTGTGCGATCTCCTCGTGCGCCGGGTTGCTGTACGGGTCATGTTTGTGCTCTTTTTCCGGCGACAAGGGTACCTCTGTAGGGAATAGCGAATTGGTGGGCTTGGGAGGCGGTGGTAGAGCTTCTTGCGAGGCGGCAGGCCCGTAGCGTGATGAGTAGGCTTCCTGTAAATGGCGTCGCGAAGTGTGCAGTTGTTGGTGGCGCGGGACCGGACGGTGCCGCAGCGAGCCGTGTGTTTTGGGCTCGCAAGAGCGGACGGCCCGCAGAAGATTGGGATAGAGGAACGGCAGTCGCGGTGCTGCCATGGTGGTGGCGCTGTCGAGACGTGGGACGTCCAGCGCCCGTTCCTTGCACTTCTGACCACCACGTGCTGTTCCCGACGCCGAAAAGTTCACCAGGCGTTGCCAAGCCTGTCGTCGAAACAACATCCCTACAACCTTATTACTTTTAGTATCTCTATCGTATTATGGGTACAATATAGTATAGAGATAACCGTATATGTATATCCGATAAATCTATATCTGGTTACGCTGCTTTGACGGCGTAAATGCTGTACGATCCCGCGTACGCGTTCAAGTCTGCATTCTTCGAGTCTTGTCCACCAAGTAGTACCCCACAGCAAGACCTAGAGCTTTGCACTAGGGCTTCACTGGTCCCACAGCACGACCTGCCCACACCCCTGTCTTCAATATCTGCAGTGCTGCTGTTGTATACATTCAGGTCATAGTGATTATCAACAATGATAACGTCCACGAATCCAGCATCCCTGAGGAATGTCTCGTAGTCACCAACCGGGCTCGCCCCCGCAATACAGCCGACCAGGAGCGCCATATCGCTCTTCAGATGTGCCGGCAACGTCATTCCCTGCTTGATGAGAGTATCTGAAATCGCGACCCGCCCACCGGGTCTCAACAGACGGTGCATCTCCCGAAACACTTGATGCTTATCTTCATCGGGCACGAGATTTACCACGCAGTTGCTAATAATGCAGTCGACGCTGTCATCCTCGAGTGCCTTGATTTGCGTAATGGGCGATTTGATAAATCTCACGTTGTTGTGACCAAGATGATGCTTCTTGTTGTTGCTGTCTGCTTTGGCCAACATGTCATCATTCATGTCGACCCCGATCACTTTCCCAGTAGGCCCGACGTTTTGTGCGGCAAGAAAGCAGTCCAAACCCGCGCCAGATCCCAGATCGATCACGGTCTCGCCCTCACGGAGGCCAGCGAGCGCAAGCGGATTGCCGCACGAGAGTCCCAGGTTAGCGTCTTGGGGGATCGAAGCGAGTTCTTCAGCTGTGTAGCCAAATGCCTTGGCAACGCTGGACTCGTACGTGCCGGTGGAAGTGCGATTCGAGCAGGTGGCAGAGTAGTGAGCCTTGACCGCTGAATAGATTTCTGATGCCGAAGACATGGATCGTCTTACGTGTGTTTAGGGTACGGGAATGCGATGGTAATGTCACTGAAACGAGGGAGGATATGGCAGCAGGCTTAGCAGGTCCTTTAATAATCGACATCAGTTTGACAAGGGAATGTGACAGTCTCTCCAGTAATCCGTCGACTGGCACTGAAAGCTGTCGCGTAACTTAGTCATTGCACAGGTTTCATTGGTGATCATGGCCGCGAGTACGCGACCACGGATGGCCTATTGAATAGCCACAGAGACGGGAGGGCGTTGCTCCAATACAATCCATCATCCTAAGATGAGACGGGTTCATTTCTTGACTTAGTCACTACTCACCTATGATTGGCCGAAGCGGTTGATGAAGCCTTCCATTCGTTTTCTCGACGTGTTTCTTTTTGACCATTGCAGTATATCATTCCAAGGCGTACGTTCAGCAATAGCCAGAGCATGCCTCTGACGAGAGATGATAACAACTCAAAAAGTCTCATTGTGCGGAATCGACTAAATCAGCGCAATTTTCGGGCCCGGCGCCAGCAGTATGTCCAGGAGCTTGAACAGAAGGTCAGGGCGCTAGAAAGTGGCCAACTGGATGTAGCACGGCGCATTCAACATGCTGCGAGACTTGTTGCTGTCGAGAATCAGGCCCTACGTGCCATATTGCGGGAAAAGTTGATGCTGTCAGAGGCAGACATTGATCGTCATGTGAACCAAGCCACACAAGCGGTGAAGCTTGAGCCGGTCCAAACAACGTCGAAAACGTCTTCGATTCTGAACTTGTCCAGAACAGAGCAGAAGCCAAGTGATCAGCTAGTCACGGAGGACGTCAGCCATCAACCTGAGAGTGAAAACCAGTTGATGCCAGGTGCCTTTCTCAGGGAAGAAGGTGTCGTGCACTGTTCTAATGGGGTCAGGACATCCATCATATTTCCTGATCCACAGTTGAACACCCAGGACAACTACTCTTTAGAGAATAACTGCGGACACCAGCCAAGGCCAAGAAGTCAATTCTCATGCCAGCGAGGATATGCACGTCAGAACTTGTCAGTCAGCCATGAGCCAGGAAGGTCAGTTAAAGAGCTGAACGCAGCATGTGGGGTCGAGCCTGGTCCGGATGCAATGTGCTGCGAACATGCCGCTGCTATTCTTACAAGCATTCGGACAAATTCAAGTCTAGAAGAAGCTCGTCAAGAGTTCGGTTGCGGGCCGCAAGATGAATGCGCAATCTCTAATTCGGTCGTGTTCCAAGCATTGAATGCCTACATTTGACCACAATACTTCTGCCTTATCCTCCTGGGCCAGCTAATAAATTTACAGCTTTCACTCGGAACGAGTGCAGGTGAATCAGGCAGTGAGAGAATCTAAGTACTACACACATCGACCTTTTAACATGAGCAGCAACCGACGGATTATAGCAGAGGTCGTAACTGGAGGTGGAAACAATCTTCGTGCGAGACCTAGGCTTAACGTTTAAGCGAGGCTGGACAGCCTTCTGAATAATACCAGCACCCACGGGCTTTTTTCCCGTCGAATAGGCGATGGATTTGGAAGATTTCGCGCGAGACAGTTGCCAGAGGGGCAACTCTCTGCTCACAATGGCAGAAAGTTCGTGCAGACTCTAAGCAGGCAACTCCCCCTCAGCAAATCTGTTAGCGGATCCGAACAAATGTCTGACCAGGATATAATGGGCGCTGTTCTCCGCAACCATGGGATAAGACCCGGCCTCTACTCCGGCTCTGCATTAGAGCAGCAAGTAGATATATAGGTAGCCAGGGAGTGAGGGAGCGTGAGATAACAAGTAACAGTTACACCTTGCCAAATCTATTGCGAACGAAATGAAGATTCTGGCAAAGTCACACATGCCTTGCAAGGTACATTGAGGCCAGTGGAACACGGGCAAGTCCACGCACCACTTCCCCTCCCCGGCGAACGGCTAAACCCATGCGCAGGGCAAGGGATTAGCCGCAATTGGTTTCAAATATCTCTGTAGAGACAGTTGCACCGTCATCAACGTCACACGATCTGCTACCTCCGCTTCAAGTTTAACCGTCTATATAAGCGCCTTCTCTCAACTGAATTACAGCTGCATCTTACTCCTGCCTCTCAAACTGCTGGCTACAACAACCTACCACTTCGAACCATCCCGTTTTTACCCATTGATTCCTATTTCGATTCGTGGTAGTTCAAAATGGTACTTCACCTCATCCCAGCGGCCACGCGGAACATTCGAATGTCCCGCATTAGATTCCCCGCATCCCCGCATTTTGTTCCCTCGGCCATTCCTTGGCGGTATCATGCAAAATCCATACTGACAATGAGTGCTCGGGACAAGGTAAAAGTACTTTTGGTGCTCTACGATGTAAGACACGCTCGTTTGGAAGCTGAGTTGATCTGAGCTGATTAATATACTGTAGGGCCATGAACATGCCAAGGAGGTACTGTGGAGGCTGATCCGTGGACGCGATCGCCAACTGACGAGTTATAGCAACCTCGCCTACTAGGCACCACAGAAAACGAACTAGGAATTCGAAAATGGCTCGAAGACAATGGCCACACTCTTGTTACCACATCCGACAAGGATGGCGAAAATTCCACATTTGACAAGGAACTCGTGGACGCCGAGGTTATCATCACAACCCCGTAAGACCTCCTCGTCACGTTTGTCAATGTGATGGCATACTTATGATTTTCGCCTTGTTAGTTTCCATCCTGGCTACCTAACCGCTGAGCGCCTTGCCAAAGCCAAGAAGCTGAAGATTGCCATCACTGCTGGTGTTGGATCCGACCATGTCGATCTCGATGTGGCAAACAAGACCAACGGCGGTGTTACTGTCGTCGAGGTGACAGGCTCCAATGTCTCATCCGTGGCCGAGCATGTCGTCATGACTATTCTTCTGCTCGTCCGCAACTTTGTGCCCGCACACGAACAGATCGTGCGCGGTGAGTGGAACGTTGCCGCCGTTGCGAAGAACGAGTACGATCTCGAGGGCAAGGTCGTTGGCACTGTTGCGATCGGCCGTATCGGCCAGCGTGTGTTGCGACGACTGAAGCCATTTGACTGCAAGGAGCTGCTCTACTTTGACTACCAGCCCCTCGATCCCGAGTTGGAGAAGGAAATCGGCTGCCGACGGGTTGAAAGCCTGGAGGAAATGGTTGCCCAATGCGACATTGTTACCATCAACTGCCCTCTCCATGAGAAGACTCGAGGCCTCTTCAACAAGGAGCTCATCAGCAAGATGAAGAAAGGTAATCTACCTTGCTCGTTTAATGAATTAGTTCTTTCCTACCGCCCTTTCGGTCATTGTTCCGCAACTGCATGACTAACTTCCCATCTTAGGCGCCTGGCTCGTCAACACCGCCCGCGGCGCAATCGTCGTCAAAGAAGATGTTGCCGCGGCCCTGAAGTCCGGCCATCTCAACGGCTATGGCGGTGACGTCTGGTTCCCGCAGCCCGCACCCAAGGATCACCCGCTGCGCTATGCCAAGAACACTATGGACGGTGGCAACGGCATGGTCCCCCACATGTCCGGCACCAGCATCGACGCCCAGGAGCGCTATGCCGAGGGTGTCAAGAACATCCTCGATAGCTACTTCAGCGGCCGCGAGGATTACCGCCCGCAAGATCTCATCACCCACAAGGGCGAGTATGCCACAAAGGCTTATGGACAGAGGAAGTAGAATACTTGGAAGCAAAAATTATGGTAACCCTGCACCTGTCGTCTTGTGGCGGCTTGATCAGAGAAAACAGAGTAGGGGATACCGCGATATTATAGGAGTTACGCTGTGTAAATAAAATAAACAACTTGATCAACGTCTATCTAGTCTCATGGCCTATCTAGACGACAACCCCTTGAAGCGGAAACCACATCTGGGGAAGTACCCACGTGGCTGGCCGTAATGCCTGTACAACTATTCTGCTACGCTCAGCTAACTTAGCTGCACGCACATGTCCAGTTGAGTATTGGCTAATGGCGTTGTTCTTGGTGTGGCAAAAATTTGTTCAGTTCCCTTCCTCTTTAAGACAAAAATGTATATGCGGCTGCAAATTAATAAGATGTTCTTCTTTGCAAATTGCTTGGAGGCATTGTCGAACCCATCCAACGCAACGAACTCCCATTTGTCATTATCCCAATACGGAATTGCCATGCAACGCTGGATCCAACTCCGCCCAAGCCAGCTCTTTTTCGTATTCTCGCTCTTGCGATTTTCCTTCATTTAATTAGTTGATTGCGTGAGAAGATGGGCGGAGCATCAAGAGGAAGTCCATGTTCAATATGCTTATTGAAAGCAACACATATTAATGCAGGAACACAGGCGAGGACAGTATAGTGATCCAGTTCGGGGTCCCTTGGGTCCTGAATCTCAAAGGATTTCGAGTCGCTTTGCAGCCAGAACGCCTCGAATTCATTGCAAATGTTCAAGTGTTGATCTAGGATGATGTGCTCAAATAATTATTCAGCAGAGTGCTGCGAGGGTGGTATTGGCCTGGGCGTCGACGAGGCGGTTTAGTCAAGGTATGTCGTACTCGAGCCGACCACGAAGCAGTCCTCGAGAACACGGCGGCAACTTTAGAGAGTTGGAGTCGGTTTTCTTGTTTGATCATGACAAGAGTGAGCGCGATATTCGGTTTGGAAGCCAGCGCACAATTCAAACAGAAGGTCCGTTGTCCATCACAAGCTTAGAAAGGCGAGCGTTATAATTTCCATTTCTTGGTCCTATCTTGGGCTGGGTACCTCCATAGACTTATCAATCCCGGATAGAGCTTCAAGCCGATTGAGGTTAGATGGGTGTTGTCCGTGGCTGGTGAGTATCCTTTACAAACTTGGCTGACAAATCATCGCCTCTTCCTTGGGGTTTTGTCCGTGATGGAATACGGTAGTAATAAATTATCAATAGGAAGATGCGGGAGATATTTACCAACTGCTGACTATGAGATTGAGGAAAGAGCCAACATAGAGAATTTTGAGGACCAAAGTCGCTGTCGTTTGGCCTTTCTCGTAGAACTGCTAAGTCTCCACAACTATGCGGGACTTCAAGATCTTCATCTCGGAGGAGCGCATCACTCGACTTGTGGACCGAATTGTCTTGACAGAGTTCCCTACGGAAGGCGATCTGTTGGGCGTCGAGTCATGGTCTCGCGGTCCTCCCATATCGGAAATTTGACGATTGAAAAAGTATTAATTATATAATACTGGGTGACCGAGTACAGTTGGCGCAATGAAGATGCTCTCAACAAGAAGCTCTCGCACTTCGCCACCAATATCAGTATTGATAGTCCTTGGCTCTCATGATGATCAACCTGCAGGTATCTGCTTGCATTTTCCACAATCCGGAATTGCACCTATATCATTCAGCCAGGACCTTTAAATGTACTCAATCTGTGTCGGATTTAGTAGTTAGCAGAGAGAAGCTGGAAATAATTACACCCTTCTTTTCATGTGCGCTTACATTTTCGGTCAGTACGCAGTTGAAACGCACTAATGGCGGAGCGAGATCGCGAGCGAAGCAAATACTTCAAGGAACATATCAACCTCAGAGAGATCGGCCAAATCTGGTAAATTGCGAACATAGTTCGATCTCAACTGTCTATCTATTACCAGACAAAGTTCCACGCTACTCCGGGGCCTATCGAGGCCCTGACGCCATCGACTCTATTCAACGCCGACCACTCAATACTCAGCACTTCGCAGGAGCAAAGTGATCTTCTTGAAGATGTTGGGGAAGGGTTTGGCCTGGAATATTTCCTCAGCTGGGATACGGGGACTTTCCCTGAGACTACAACTCAGTCGGCGTCGCCACATGTGATGTCAGGGACAAGCATATTTCGACCATTGTCTTGCGGAAAGAACATGTGCTCAATTAATGAGCACAATCGCACAGAAAGCTCAACTTAACCCCCAGCCTCTGCTGAAGACGTCGTCGACTGAGCTTCCAGGAGAGATTGAAACCCTGCGACAAAGGCAGAATCACATTACGCAAACATCACGGACCGCGAAAGGTTCCAGACTGAGTATATGAATCGCCCAAGGCCTCAGGTAGAGATAGAGAGTTTGTTTTCCAAGGCCACATTCAGCGATGTGAACAAATTTCCCTTCTTATTAATTAGAGATTGTCCTCTTCATTGACGACTACTACTATACAAACGCAACGCTCACGCCACCACCAAATGTTTACTCCCATCAAAAAATTTTGTTCCATCATAATCTGTCGTAACGGCAGTGTTCCCATCCCAGCGCTCGGATGCCCTTATTAGTCGGCATCTGCTTTCGCGGCCTTAGGAGGATAGCTCTTTCCCTGAGATTCTACCTTTGGCTCGCACCCACACCGATCGCCTTCCGGAACGGAATCCATGATCGCTGGAATATGCTGCCCACAGCCCCACCAGGAGCGTTTGCCTAATTTTTTTTGTTTAGCCATGAGGATGAATATCGATAGCTCGCGAGAGACAGAACAGATATAATTGCGGGAGAGGGGGGATCCTAGGTTGACGGACAGACATACCGCAGTCACTGCAAGTTGCCTTCTTGCACATGTTTGTTTCGAAACCTTGGTTTTTGTTTATTCGAGATGAATCATCCGGTCTATAAGCTGCAACTGAGGGATGCTGCAGGCATAGACAACGAGACCTGAAAGACAAAAAAACACTTTCTGCGAAATGTTGCTTGCGCTAGCCTTAGCTCACAAATTCGTATTGAGGTGAATGTGGCTGATTCACAGTGGTTACGGGGGTCCAAGACTAGTTACTTTTGGGGATCAAAAGCTCAATTTTTTTTGGTTAACACGAGACACGAATTGCTGCTCAGCGAAACACCCGGCAATCTATATAATAATACACAAGTTATACGAAGCAATCCGATTGGTCCATATTTGCGCCATCACGTGATTCTTTCCCG
>QQXO01000319.1:0-24844 GCA_003709845.1 Chaetothyriales sp. CBS 134916
AAAAGAATCAGAGAGAGCAATTTGACCCTTTGCAAGACTTTTCTTCACTTCTCACGTGTCCAATATCAAATCCAACAGTTATACTTGGATCATAATTGGCATGCTTCTTCGCTTCGTTCCAATGAGCATTAATTTCTCTGCCGAACCCCTTAGTATTGAGAGTGATATGTGAATGCGGAGAACGAACAGTGCCCAATGATCGAATAGATGGCTTCAACAGATCGTCAGACCTTGAGCTAGGAGCTCTCAAACCAAATTGAGCACTTACTCGTACTCTGTCGCTTCAGCGTGAACTTTGTCGAACGATGTGAATATGTTCATTGACATGAACAACAATCAACTTGTCTCATCGACCTTGGAGTGCACAGTTTTCCAAGCTTCCTTCGCTACTTTCCCACTCTCTTCAATCACATCAGCTATCATAGTCTTGATCTTCTTCTTTTTCTTGTTTCAGATATGCTGTTGGATGTGGCGTTGGACACGTGAGAAGTGAAGAAATGTCTTGCAAAGGGTCAAATTGCTCTCTGATTCTTTTTATCTGGGAGTGACCTCGAGCGGTCTTATATACACTATATCATGAGTGAAATTTCCGCTCTCGGATACATTACCTTGAATCTTGCCAGGATTGGATGACCCATATGACTGATGTTTGCCTGCTGCTGCCTGCTGACCGACGGAATAAGCTTGTTGCTGCCTATACAAGACTCATACGTATGATTGAATTCGGAATAGTAGGTGTTAGTGCCAAGGAGCGATATGATTAGTCAATAATGATCGAATATTCGAGACAGAGACGGAATCGGGCGGCGGCGGCGGCGAGCGACGGTTGCCGGCAGCTATTAAGGTTGATTTGGTCGTCGTTCTGATCGTCGATTTGAGCAGATTGAGAGTGATAAGATATGAACGATTGATAGAGCGACAGAAATTGTTCATATAGGGGAGTCTTGGCGGTCTTGGCACCCCCGAGTCACGTGTGCTCAATCACGTGCTCATATGATTACCTATGCTGACTCTGGTGGCTCTTCTACGCTACAGTCTCCAGCCACTGTCGAGTAATTTTCTGCCTCCCCTTTGAAGTATTCCCTGAGACTTTCTGGGAAGAGGGCTCCAAACAGTAGGAGGGTTTTCCTGATAGACTCGACATGTTCTGGGAGGCCACCGCCCGGAGAACCATGCTGTGATAAATCTGGGGAGTGTGTGCGATAGACTTTTTCGGAGAAGATGATTCCCTGATTTTCAAGAGCAGTCCTATCGATCTTCGGTTTGTCGATGCGCATTTCCTTCCTCCAAATATTTTTGCAGCAGTTCCCATCAGACAAAGAAGTTGCAGGAAGAAGCTGGTCATGCCAATGGACACCCGCGTCGCAGGCGCGCCATCTTCTCATTAAGCCCGGCCATCACGTGTCTTTGTTTCTACCCTCTGGGTACTCAATACCAGCACAGCCTTGGACAGCTCAGTACTTTTTGAGATTGACATCTCATCACATGCCTTTCCCAAGGTCGAGATTTCATTGGACGAAGACCATGTCTGGGGCTGAACATTGTACTACCATGGTATAGCTTATTCCAAACCCCACCGTTAGGGAGTGTTCTTTTGCAGACAGAGATTTCACACTAGTCACTGACACTAATACAGTAATAAAGGCTTTCGCCCTTGTCGGGACGGCTGGAAGCGAGGTTGGCCCCACCGGCGCGAGCCACGTGCTGATGAGGCTCCAATCTGTTACCTTTTGGCCCCGTCAGCTTGAAGGTCTCAAACTGTCCCTGGCACGGCGGCCTGTTGCAGACAGTGATCTCGCCCGTCGCCGAGTTTGATCGGAAAGGGTATCCCGGCAAGTGAGCAATGACTGCATCAACAGGGTTCGGATCGGGATGCACACACCAATAACTCCGGATAACTCATGTGGTCAGAGAAGGCTCCCATCAGACACTCCATGGAAGGTTGGCCTCGTTGCACAAAAGGCTGGATGTGCTGCTTGAAGCGCTGCCCGAAGCGCTGTTGTCGAAACCAACTGCTGCCGCCAGGGTATAGGCACTGGACATCGCTGCGGGCTAGGAAGCCAGGATGGGTAAAATGATTCGTGTGGACCACGTAGTTGTCGTCGATCTGCATGTACATTTTGTACATACGATCAGGCGTCAGCTCAAGACAGATGCCAAATCCTTCTACGGTGCTAACAGTAACGTTTTTAGACACATTTCTGAGGAAGTGGAAGGCGCACGTCATGGCTTCAGAGAAGCGATTGCTCTCCAAGGTCATGCGGCGAAGCATGGAGATGGGTAATATGGGCTTGACTGTGATATTGTGCATCGTACCGTCCGCCTTCACGTACTGGTGAAGGGTATAATCATCAGTGGATATGAGCGAGTTTGCAGTGACGCCGCATGCCGGCTGAGTTCATTCCCGAACAACCAAGCTGGCCAGCCTCTGTCACAAGAAACATGGATCGCTTGTTCTCAGAGGGATCAGGGGACAACTGACGTAGAAACTTCTGTAGAGAATAAACCGAGATCCTCTGTCTGTGAACTGGACTTCGGCGTACCGAATGGCCCAACTACTGGGCTTTGATTGCCAATGGTCTAACAAAACCGCTTCCCAGACAACAATTCGAACGACATGCGGACCTGCTTGGACCATCTGATATACAGATCCCGCAAACTACAAATGGTTCGCCAAATCTGGGGGTTGTGTTGACAATACACGCATGTGATCAAGCGCACGTGGTCAGGAGACACCAAGACCGTCCCTATAAGCAATTTCTGTCTGTCTATCAGACAATCATTTCTTCATATCACTCTTGATCTGCCACATTGACAAGTAGATTGACGACCAAATTGACAATCAGATCAACGTCAACCTCCGATACCGTTTTCGTCTCGAACATTCGATAGTTACTGACCTATCATATCACTCCTTGGCGCCAAGCCTACCATCCACCATTCCCAGATCGATCATACTCACGAATCTTGTCTGCAAGCGACAATGAGCTCATTCCATCAGTTGTTAGGCAGCAATTGTCACGGTTGTCAAAGACAAGATGTCAATTGTCAGAATGAGACAGCCAAGCCTGTCAAGATTCAAGGTAATGTATCCACAAAGGGAACATTCACTCATTCATATAGTGTATATAAGACTGCACAAGGTCAGTCCCAGATAAAGAGAATCAGAGAAAGAGCAATTTGACCCTTGCAAGACTCATTCCCATTTTCCTTTGTCCAACGCTTTGTTCTCTGTCCAACTTATGTCATGTCTGTTGTATCGACGAGAGGGTCTTTCAATCTCTTTTATTGGGAGACCAGCTTCACATGGGGACAGTGTCCCAAAACCAACAAGACATCGTTGGAGTATGAATCAGTTAGTGCATCTACCCAAAAGTACAGTTGCTGCTCCGTGGCTGGGGCTGGTGTGACATTAATCAGGGATTCCGATTATACCTGCGCTAGTTCACCAGAAAAAATCTTCGTAAGGACATCATCAGCTTGTTGCCGAATGGATGAAAGAGGTAACTTGTGTTCTCAGACTGAGGAAGGGTGATTGAAAGCCACTGGGGTTTTTGTGTGTGCGATAGGCTCGGTTCCTGCCACTTTGTTATCCCACAAATTTGTCTCAAACCACTTTCTCCTTCTCAGATTCAGCCTTACACCAAAATTGCCTCATCAGTATCTGGCCAATATCCCATCCTGCAAAATTGCTCTTCCAGTTAGTTGCCACTACCAGCAGTGTCCGTAACATGCCCCCTTCCCTGAAAGTTATGCTTGATGATTCTATCCTCGACATTCGGGACGCTTGTAAAAAGCATCCTGACCTCTTGCGGGAGACTCTCATCTCTGCTCTTCTTTTGCTTCCACTTGATGGCCAAAACATTAAGCGGGTTCAACTTGGGGAAGCTTTTCGCCGCTCTCTGCAAGCTAAGCGACAATCAACTCCATATCGCCTTCATTCGGTGATTTCAGCATGTAAGGAAGGAAAGATTGACGGGCTTTCACTTGAGGCCAAGTTTTTCGGACACGGAGGGGCTCGCGCTGTTACAGCTCTCGCAGCGGCTGCGGCAGACGACAACGACGTCATGCTCCAGCTAGAAGACCTGGGCAGTGAGGACTTGAAAGCGTTCTTGGAGTCCATCCACACGATTGAGTGGCATCCTGACCTTCTATTTATGGCTGAGGCAATGGACAGGAAACATCCATCAATAACATCAAAGAAAACATACCTCGTCCGACCTCGACCTTCTCGGAGCATCAAGACAACTGAAGCGTATGCCTCAACAAACCGAAAAGCACCCCAGCATTCCCGTCATCGTGCGCGTCGGGGCGAACTGAATAGAGGCCAGTCCATTAACGTGATTCATGGTCAAAGCAACCCACCCTTCTCAAATCAATCTTCATCCTATACTGGCCTTACAGGCGCTCTAAGACAAACTGCTGTCGAAAAATATTCTTATGCCGAAGGCGTCACCGTGGAGGCTGGATTGACGGAATTTGAATATGCTGGCATCTTCAATTCGGTCCCTGGAAACAACAGCTTGCCTACAGGAGGTAGCTATCGGGTTGGCTTGGACGATACGGATAACGCTCCACCATCTCTTGATGTAGGCGGGTCTGACACCGACAACTTTGGAATCGATTTGGACAAACTCAACGCTTTCTGAAAATGAGGCAAAAGAGCACGGTGTCCCCAAGACCAACACTGATGCGAGCAGGCTGCGAAATATTCAATTGTTCACCGACACTAAGTGACACACCGTCGAAAGTGGAGGAAGATGATTTGTTGTGATACAGCATCAAGAGTTCTCCTGGAAATGTTAGGAGCGCCGTCGGTTCGAGGAAGCTGTTGCAGGGCCCGCGACACCGGAGGAGGAAAGCCATTTTGCCTGTGGTCTTGAGATAGAAATCAGTGTCTGCACGTGTGCATGAGAGAACTTGAGTATACCACCACATTCGTCGCGTTGATCAAAGGTTTGATTCGCTGCATTCGGTCCGGGTGGCTACATTGTTCGACTGTGTCACTCCCGCGGTACGGCCGCCAGTCCTCATTCTCCATGAGCCATGTTGCCAAATTACTAGCCTCGTCAAGGACTTCCTTGCCGGGGACATCAGCACTCATAAGGTTGGAGGCTATGCGACGTTATTAATGCACGGTGTCGAGTCAATGAAGGCGAGGTCATCTCAGTTTGTCTGCGGCTTGGTATTGTGGAAGGAGCCAATCCCGCTACCAAGCTTGGCATCATTCACCAGCAAAGTCAAGATAGGCTGGCTTTCCCCTCTTGCAAGGCAAACGTCGTTACGCTTGTTGCCTCTGCGAGGAATCTTATGTACGAAGATGAAGTGAGCTAAATCAGACAACGCGGATGCACCTCTATTGACACTAACACACGAGAAACCAGAACTCTCGAAATTGTTGGACCCGCCAGGGCTGGAAAAAAGACTATTGCTGGGCAACTGCTGTATCAAGTATTCTCGTTCCCCCTTTCCTTTGAGAGCCTTTTCCTCTCCTTCTCGCCTTGACTCTCTTTGTGTATCTGTATGTATGCTTACACTACAATCAAGTTGAACAGCGTCGACCTCGAGTCTCTCGAGGTTCTAGAATCAAATGGCAATGCAAAGTACGATCGGATATTACACATGTTACGAGAACTGCATAAAACGCCATCTTTCTATACTCCCTCATTCGAGGTGGCCATTCGTATGTCTTCAGTAGTTCTAGGAGTACGGTAATGGTCTTATTAATCGTTCTTAGTCGATTCGCACCCGGAAGACAAGCCCACAGACAGTATCGCGCTAGTTTTGTCCCCCGACACGATCAATGACGATGTCGGCGTCCCCGTCGAAAAGCTTACCAGAAGTTCAATCATTTGTATTCTAAATAAGATGTGCGACAAGAGCGCTCCACGGGAATTGGTGCGCTGACTGTTATCGCAGTGATTCTATCCAGTGGTCAGAAGTGGCATTCCGGGATTTCAAACACGCAGCACTTGAAAAGCTCAAGTCACTTGGTATCAACATGGACCAGTATGTACATCAAATTGGCACAATCCAGCTAATGTTGTCAAACAGAACCCAGCTTATCCCTGTCAGTGGCTTGACTGGCGAGAATGTGGTGATAGCCCCAGAAGAGGGACTTTGGACAACCCTGGAGGGAGAAAGGCTGACCTTGGTCCAATGCTTGGATCGCACTCTAGCATTACAGAGCAAGCAATAATGACAGGGTATTGTAAGGACGGCGTGTTCATGGCAACTGCCTGGACACCGCCAATCCTTCTATCCCGCTTTCTGGAGAGAATCCCGCACCGTGCTTTTTACCCGAACACAGTACGAGGTTCCACTTCGGAAATGATCGACGGATTTCATACCTCGCGGGTACATGGGAGTTGAATGGAAACACATTTCTGCAAGGTCATTCACCCAAGAATTCAGTTTCACTCCATGTAGCTTGCCAGTGTTATGTACGTTACTCGAGTATTGTTTCGCTCTTGTCTCATGACGCACCATGGAGTTGGATGGTACCAACTCTGACTCCAAGGCCCTTGAATTCGACTCCTCACTGAATATCTACCCGAAGTTCTGGTGAATGCTTGAGGCGATGCAATCCTTCCACCGTTTCGTCTAGTCGATAGGCATACGTTGTATCCCGATCGAGAGACACACCATGGGTCGAGCCTTGATCGGAAACTATTCATAACGAGTGAGAGATGCAATCACTTTGTGTTCAGATAGTAACATCCCGCCCGGATCCCATATTATGTTTGCTGGCGTAATAATCATATACTCCCTAGGGATTTGACACAAAACAACCAACATGCTATTCCAAACTATGTTTAGATAGCAGAGAAACGATTGCATCATGATGATT
Organism: Chaetothyriales sp. CBS 134916; assembly: GCA_003709845.1. Taxonomy (NCBI): domain Eukaryota; kingdom Fungi; phylum Ascomycota; class Eurotiomycetes; order Chaetothyriales; family Domatiomycetaceae; genus Domatiomyces; species Domatiomyces globalis. The sequence goes on from QQXO01000319.1 coordinate 6,851, forward strand.
CATCCGTGCCCAATCCATCGGGGTCCTTCCTTTCGAGTCCCGCAAATCCGCTCTAACCTCACTGTTGCGCAAAAGCAATTCTAGAGTAGGCATCATACCGTTCGCAGCGGCATACGATAACGGTGATCGGCCGTCATTGTCTGTCGCGTTCTTGTCCAAATGCGGTAGACCCAGCAAATACTCAACGATCTGCGCAAATCCCTCACTTGCTGCCCAGGCTAACACGGAGCGACCGGAAGTTCGATCTCTTTGGTTAACGTCTGCTTTGCCTTTTTCAATGAGGATTTGGACAGCCTCGAGATATCCCGGCCGGTCCAAGGCCCAGGCTAGAGGCGACCAACCATTTTGGTCCTGGGAGTTAACACCATCAGGGCATTTCTCGATGAGGTACTCGAGTACACATTGTCCACAATGATAAGGGTCCATTGTCGCTCCAGAGCTGTTGGCTGCCCATGAGATAGCATTTCGTCCATTAGCATCCTCTTTTGCTATAGACACTTGCACGTGGAACAAGTGTCTAACAATACCGAGTGTTGCTTTCTCAGCAGCGTAGGACATGGCATTTCGGCCATCCTTGTCGCACAAATGCACATCTAGTAACGGTTTCCTAAGCAGCTTTAGCGCTGCCAGTGCATGGCCTGTCATGCAAGCATGAATCAGGGCGCTACGGCCGTCACTATCACAGGTGTTGATGTTGATGCGGTTATCTCCCAAAAGTTTTTTCAAACATTGGTCGGAGCCAGAACAGCACGCTTGTATTAGGGCGGTATGCCCTGATGTGTTGGCCTGATTCACGTCAATGGATCCATGTCGAAGCAGTCTGACCAATATTTCCACATGGTTATGAGCCGCGGCGAGGACAAGAGGTGGTGGAGTTCTAGGACTGGAATAATTTGGATCAGCACCACCGGCACCAAGTAACAGCCCGCATGCCTCAGTAAATCCTCCTTGAATAGCAACAGCTAACGCTGACCTATTACGACCTGCATCGAGTAATGGTGATCTGTGCTCGAGTAAGAGGTCGATGGATTTGAGATGACCGCGAGATGACGCCCAATATAGTGCAGATTGAAGCTTAGTGCTTTCATTAGTAAGACCATGGTTCGATAAGAGCCTGCGTAGGATTATCGGGAAACCGAACAATGCCGCTAGAACCAGAGCGCAGACTTCAGATTGATCAGGCATCGCAGTAGGCGAATGACTGGCTTTGTATTTGTACCATCTAGAGAGTCGTGGTGATCCACAGGACAGCAGTTTGATTGCATCTTGTTGTGAAGAAGCATCAGCAAGGTACTCAGCCTGAGAGTAGTGATGGTCCCAATACTGTGTGACATAATCGTAAGCCGGGAAGCGACTGAGAAGACGTGACAGGACGTCCTCTGGAATGATATTTTCATCTCGCAGAAAGGCGACATCCTCAATGTTGAATAATTCAGCATAAGGTGCGTCCTGGTTAGCCTCGCCTTTTGAAGAACAGGCAGAGATCGGACTGGAAGAGGGCAACGCGGAGGAAGGACTCTCTTCGTCAAGGTCATCGGGGCTTTCTGCTTCTTGCAAAAGGTTCTGTATGCAAACTTTTGCGAGGAGCAGATGTGCCGTGTCCAGATCCACACCATAGGTCTTGTGAAGTGGATGGTCAGGTTCTGAATGGATGGCTAAAAAATATTCCCTTACCGAGGGGTGTATGAATTTAACTTTTCCATGGAGAAACTTTACCAGCGGCCCTAGAGCGCGACGAATGCTATTCAACACCAGCGTCCCATCGACAGGAGAGATGCACTCTGTCGACTGTCGATCATAGAGTGTCGTAAATATGTCGAATTCAAATAGTGTTAATGGTGTTGCACATGCTACTAGCAGTTGCAAGTAGCACCTCAATCGCGGCAATTGACTCTCCGACACCAGCCGAAGATGCTTCGTATAGGAATCCTTCAGGTTGCCAGGAAGCATTGTCAACACCCTTTGTAAATCGGCATCGCGGTAGATGAGGCCCTGCTTGAGGTCCTCTAGCGCCATGCTCAGCCATAGAAAGGAGTTCTCGGTTAGAGCATAAAGTTTCTGCTTCAACTGCTCGCCGGATGCTTCGGAGCAAATGGCACTGACAACAAGGTCTTCCACTTTGTAATCGACGAAGCGCTTGAGGTCCCTCACCAACCCTTCCGGACGCCCCTCCATATCAATGTAGAATTGGGAGAGGATTTCATCCCCAACTCTCCAGGTTCGGCTGATGAGTGGCTGCCCGCTTATGACGAGTTTGATTCTCTTTTTCCTTATCTCACCATCCAGGCTCTGTGGCTGTACCATGTGTAGAAACTTGGCTAGAAACAATGATCGTGACTTCTCCTCACATTCATCCAAGGCATCAATTACAATGTAAAGACAACTGCACGAAGTGATTGCCACGACCATTTCGAATATATGCCAGAGAGTCTCAAAAGACGGCTCATATTCATACCTTGGCGAGCTGTATGCAGCCTTGATCTGGCGGACAACGTCTTTCTTGACAGATAAAATTTGCAGGATCAGCGCTCTCAAAATAGACCGCGCGTCTTTTTGTGATTCAATGTCCCTCGCGCAGAAGAAGCAACAAACTAGCTCATCATTTGCCGAGCTCGGTGTCACACTGTCTTTCAACTCGCGAACAAGAAAGTTAGTGAGTACAGTTTTCCCACAGCCCGCATCGCCCGTCAACCACAGTACAGCTGGCCTAGGCTCGGCCAGCCAATCGAGATATTCTCGCGTCGAGATCGACCAGGTGCACGTTCCTTGCAAGGGCTCGTCGATGGGAACATCAGGTCGTCGACCGAAGGTCGCGATGTATTTGCCTTCTGATTCTGTGAATGCTTGAACGGAGAACGTTTAGCCTCTTCCTAATCACTACCTAGAACTGTGACGTACAGCGATGCGAGGTACCTGGCATCATCTGCTCTACAGCTTGGACTATAGCCCGGGTCAGTGGTCCGTAACCCGGGTCATCCCTCGACGAGAAGCGACACATAGACATGTGATCTGCTTGAATAGGTACTTCGATCTCCGGCGACAGTCCAAGAATGGCGGATTGTTTTTCAACGACCTAACGACCTTTAGCTAGTGATATGAAGGGTTAAGCAGCTTGATGACCTTACCAGGGATGGAGAACCAGGAGGCTTCACTTTTTCGTAGCACGAAATAATCGTCATGTCTGTGACACGTCGTTTGAATGATTGATTGATCTCATCGAGCTTTGTCGAATCTCGCGATAACATGTGGATCAGATCCGTTCTCATTGAACCAGTAAGAATGGAAGTCAAGGAGATATCCAACCAGAAGTTAGCGAATGTTGCGAGGGGTCCCAATGCTGCCGCAATCTGACTCCCTCTATGCGGCGTACCCATAAACGCGATCAAGCGGGTAGCGCGTAAAACATCGGCAAAGTAATCAAATTCGTGCGCCTTGATCATTGCCTGAGACGAGACTTATCAGTCTTGGATTTATCCAAACTCCGACCAAGAAATGGTACCTGTTTCACTACTATTCCTCCAAGGCTGTGACAGATAAAAATGATCGGATTATCTGGCCACTAAGGGACGGTCAACAAATGAGCTCGATAAGCTTGTGGCTTTTCACTCACCTGCGTGGTAATAGACTTTAAGCAATGGAGTAGTTCATCTGCTGACTCAATAATTCCTCCTACAGAGCGGCTGAATGTTGGTGCAGATTCATATCCAAAGGAAAAGATACGTGCGCCGGGCAATTCTTTCGGAAGAAGTTGTGAAAGCCAAAATGTCTGTTTCTGAGAGTCGCGGCTCGCCCATGTCCTGTAGAAATCACCTCCGAGACCGTGCACGGCAACAACGCTTAGTTCATAAGAGTGGTCAGATAAGGGGGCTTCTGGTAGTGAAGGGAGTTTCTTGAGCCCATAGCGGGCAGGGTCGTCTGCCAGAACTTGCAGCTCCGGCGGTAAGGGGTCCTGTGTAACACTGGATGCTTGGTCCTGGTACGATTATCAGCGTCCCGCACGTAGCAGTCGTTGTAGCGACAGAGTTACTGTATCTTGAGCATCCTTTTGCCTGCGTGCTTCTCTGCTTCGAGAGCGCGGTTTCCATATTTTCTTGATCAACTTCTTCATTGCGTTACAAAGTCGTTAGAAAGGCAGTAGGCATCCATACAATACAGACCGTGCTATTGTGGCCTAATGATACGATCATCTTTTGATAGTCTCTAGTGTAACTCTTGGGAGCAAGACTGCCCCTCGACTTGACCACCCGCTACCAACTAGTTAATTAGTGGCATTAGTCGCTTAGCCCGGACTGCGGCCGGCACCTTCGCCCGGCCCAGATGCGACAAATTTACGGGGCATGAGCCCTACCCAAATTAGGCTATTCTGCACCGACAGTGTGGCTCAATCCTCAGGACAAAAGACATAATTAACGTTATGCGCGTTCTGGGGTCTGTGCACAGAGGGCAGCACTTCTCTGAATAATTTTAGCATTCCGAATAGTCGCCCAAGGCGCTAGAAATTCAATGTCATAATTATACTGCCTACATACCCAAGAGTGAAGAAGCGCGCTCAAGATGTGATCGCCAGACTATGTGCTCTCCCACAAGAACATCCGACAGCCAAGGTCATTGACCGCACTAAACGACGAATTAAACGGAAGAAGGGACTGAAATTCCCACTGGCCGAGAGCATAAAAACCATGAACATTAAGGAGTTAGAAGGCCTCGAAACCATCTAGACCATGCTCGGGCCCTTGCAAGATTGAAGGATCTCAAACACACCTCTTGGGAAGATCATTTTCACCGACGCATCCGCCAAAGACACCCCAGGCGCTGGAATACTGTAGTGATGCTGGACCTATTCTAGAACAGAGAAAGACCCTCCAGATTGGCATCGGCACCGCAAATAGGTGGAATATTCATCCTGCAGAACTCATGGCGATATGTCGTGCAACCGAGATGATCCAGGATTTAGAAACACAAGCGCGCCAACCCCCCTCGGCGGAGCGTCAGCCTGACTTTAAATGCTCTCATTTTTATCACGTGACATCATTTGGGCACGTGTAAATTGGCTCCCACAGTGGTCCTGTGGGCACAGGAGCAACCGACTAATCAAACGACCACCGTCGTCTTTCGACCACATTCTACTCCCCTCCTCACGTTTCCCTTCCTCCTCAATAAATATTTGGTAATTTGTATTATCCTGCACTGCAGTGTTCCAGTCAAATGCGATGGCTCGACGCCGACGCCAGCCATGACGATTCGTATGAGAAGGCCACTGGGCGGACGGGACCGCTATGGCCCTCCAGCGTCTACAATGTTGACCCACTAGGGAAGCATTATCTCAATGTTGACATTGTTCCTTGATACCTTCTGTCGCCTTGTATTTATCTGGTATGCTGTAGAATCTGAGTGCCGTGGAACGTCATTAGCCTTGGTGTCCCGTGACTGCCCCGTTGAGGTAAGGTTACCGATCATTGCCTTGGTGTTGATTTCGCAACTCTGGAGTTGTGAAATCAGTCAGCACTCTTCAGGGCGCAGCCCTTAATACTGAAGGTCCCTCTTCAAGCAAACCTTGTCACATAGTATCACTGTAGGTAGGGAATTGTATCCTATCGCAAACCCTTATACACAGAATCTCCAGAAGTTGTGGAGGAGGTGATGTTTTTCAGATGAATTCAGAGTAGGTTTACTCAAGAGGTAGAAGATAGGGGAGAGGAGGAAGTTGGGTACAGTAGAGGGGTATTATTGACAGCTCAAGGCAGATTCGCGATCTCGAGTGCTCAGATGAGGTTCAAAAGACTCGAATCCAGAGACCTAGAAGGCCTGGACACTTACTGATTTGTAGACGGGAGCGTTGCTACCAGATATCAGGCCGGCGGGCCTGGCGGGGTCAGAAATCGGGATCAGTGAGTAGAATCAATCAAGAGCAATTGATCGAGAGGGATCGAGAAGGAGAACAAGGGAGAGAGAGGGGAGTGGCAGAGGGACAGTGAACTCAAGATAGAGATCGATCTGGCGTGGGCCGCCTACGAACTCTCTGTCGAGTCTGTCTGCATTCTGTCCGATGTAATGAATACCTGTAAGCTAAACGAATGAACGAATGGAACCTTGGGTTCCGTGATCAGAATGCTTGGCGCCTTTTTAATGCGGGGAAGTTTGCACGCGTCCACTCTACGCGTCTCTCACCGCAAGTTTTCTCGAACACCTCTTTCCTCTCGTCTCAAAAAAAATGGCTAGAACTTCAACACCACCACCACCAACACCATCACCACCAGCATCAACAACAACAACAAACAACCACCAAGCCCCGTCTCTGCCCAACTCTCCCATCGCCAAACGTCCCAAAACAACGACAGCAGCGTCAACAACAACGTCAACACCCCCCACCACAGCCACCATGGCCGACGCAACTACCACTACCACCACCACCGAGCCCCCCCTCCTGGTCAAACTCCTCTCCCCGACCGCCACCGCGCCCACGCGTGGCTCAGCGCTCTCAGCAGGCCACGACCTCTACGCCTCGCGCGCAACCGTGATTCCCGCGCACGGCAAAGCGCTAGTCAGCACGGACATCTCAGTGGCGTGTCCGCCGGGCACGTACGGGCGGGTGGCACCGCGCAGTGGACTGGCGGCAAAGCACTTCATCGACACGGGCGCGGGCGTGATCGACGCCGACTACCGGGGAGAGGTCAAGGTGCTGCTGTTTAACTTGGGCGAGGCCGATTTCGCAGTCAGCGTCGGTGATCGCGTGGCCCAGTTGGTGCTGGAGCGCGTGTGGATGGGTGGCGTCCAGGTCGTCGAGTTCTTGGAGGAGAGTGTGCGTGGCCAAGGCGGCTTTGGCAGTACCGGCGTGGGTGTTTGTGGGGAGGCCAAGGGGGACAAGTGAGAGTGAGGGGTGTGTATGATTACTAGACTACTACTACTACTACCTCTAGAGGGAACAGTGACACAAAGAATAAATAACGACATGAGATAGATACTGTAGATTTGTTCCAGACTTGAAGAAGCAAAAACAAAAAGAGGCGATTCGATTTTGGTTCGGTTCTTGTATGTCTATCATGCATGCATGCTATCAGCATCATGATCTATGTTCTATTTCAACACATCCACTGCCTGAGCTTTGAACCGTTCCTTCGGCTCGACCAGATCCCTCCAGTTCCTTACCAGCCGAATCTCACTTGCCTTGGTCGTGGCAAGATACTTCCTAGTCTCCTCGTCCGCCTCCACGCTTTGATCCCGCCGAGGCCCAGGGTTTGCCTCTTGGCCTGTCCCTTCGGCTTGGTCAAACTGTGCCAACTCCTGATCCTTCGCTATGATCGTCTTCTCCAGCACGGTCTGCATACTGCTCAACACCTTCTCGGCCGCCTTGGCCAGTGGTGTCTCGTTCGCGGGCACCTTATCAGCCGGCATCCAGGCGTCCGTCTCCAATAGGCCTTGCGCCTCAGCCGCCTCCCGCAGCCTGCCCACCATGAGCGCGGCAAACATGTCTCCAGTGCCGCTGAAGAAGCAATCCAGCACGGGAACCTCGACCTTCCACACACGGCCGGTACCGTCGGTCTTCCTGCTACTTCCCGCCACGACCATGAATGCTTTGCCACCCTCTTTTCTGTCCTCCTTCTCCTTCTCCTCCTCCTGCTGCTGCTGCAACCTCACACTCGTAACCACCACATGCGGCACGCCCATATCATGCAAATCGCCCAGCACACCGACCACATCCGCCAGCGTCCGCACACTGCCGACCGGCCGGCCGGTTAGCAACTCGGCCTCAAACGCATTAGGTAGCACCAGGTCTACCGCTCCATCGCGCACACACGCGATGTATCTGCCCACGATATCCTTGTCGACGTACAGCCGCCCCTGGTCGCCCATCACCGGATCGAGCACCCAGAAGAAGCCGCCGTGCCGTTGGGTAGCGCGGCCACGCAGATCGCGCGAGATAGCCGCCACAGCATCCACCGCCCCCGCGGAAGGAATGTACCCCGACAGCAGGACGTCGAAATCGGTCAGGAACGCAGATTTGAGGCCTATGTACAGCGATGTGATTTCAGCCGGCGTTGTGCGTGTACCTGTGAACCGTCGGTAGCCTGTGTGATTGCCTGTTGAGAGACACGAGGTTAGTATTCCTTATCTTCCTCCCTCTCTCCCCTCCCCCTTTCAGAGAAAACTCACTAAAGTTCACTGTGTTGATCCCTGCAACTTCACACCCCAGAACTTGCATGACAAATGTCGCCATTGTATTGCCAACATAGCCATATGTCACCTATTGATTTTTGTTATCACTTGTCCAGGATGTGGGCAGTATTGACAGATCAATAGATGATGATGGCAAGGTAAAAGAAGGACTAACATGACTTGCAATCGCCAGCACTTTTGTCTCTGGGACTCGAGGTTTATCATCATCATCATCTTTATTATTATTATTAGTAGTAGTAGTAGTAGTAGTAACAGGAGTTGCAGTAACCATGGCCGCCTGCCCGTCCGCTGTTGGGAAAGTTGCAGTGCTGGCGGCGCGGGGAGCGGCAGTTAGCAGTTGGCACGCCAAACAGCAAACAGCAGTATTGGTTGGTAGATTGATTGGATGGGTGGATGCGGCGAGCGGTTGTTTTCCTTGGATTTTAATCAACTCACAATAATTAGTAAGTCAGGGTGGGAGGAGTAAGAGGGGAAACGTTGGTGGTGGTGTGCAAGGCCAAGGATCTTAGCGCTGCTGCTGCTGCTGTTGTTGTTGTTCTGTAAAGTCAGGGAAAGCAAGTTACAGTACTCCAACTCATGAAAAAAATGCTGCAAGACGAAAAAATTTCTACGGCATATTTAAAACTTTGTTAACTTTGGCTGGAAAAGGACATCGCTGTGTTAAAAAAAAATTGAAAACCTGGTGACGGATTTATTTTTGCCCCGCGCTTGATTGGAGATATCCAAGACATATCAATACAGCATTGTCTGGAGCAATGGTGAGGGCGATAAGGAAGAAGATACAGCCTGTACTGGCTGGTGGTGTTTATCCTGACTCTGATTCTCATTTCAAGTGGCTACAGACTGATGGATTTGGGGGTGGGAAGGAGAGTGGGATATGCACCCCAGTAGGGGGTGGGTGGGCGGTGCCGTAGATTGTGTAGTCTAAGACGAGTCGTGATCATTTATGTCGGGTACAACGAGTACATCGATCGGGTCATCATTAGCGCTGGGATCGTTGCCATCATGATCTCGTCTATGCTCGTTGATCTGGCACACTGAGTTGCTTGCTCATCAATCCATCCATCAAGAACTATCATGTGACTCGTACTCCAGCAACTCGTAACCGTTATTGGCGGCGGTCCACGAATTCTTGAATCCCCTTTACTCATCATCGCCAATCTAATACACACATTAGCTCAAGACCCAGTAATGTGTCGGCATGTGTTTCTATCTCTCTCACCTTGGGCGCGAGGTAAAATCTCAAATAGCTGGTCCCGGACAAGTTATACTCGACCAGCAAGGGTACCTCCTGGCTCAGACACAACTTAACTTTGGGTGCAATAGCGGTGGCCTTGCTGAAGTTGACAAGATATTTGAGGCCAAAGGTCAGCGACACAGGCTCTGACAGCTGGATGTTGACGTCTTGTTCGGGCTTGTCGACGTTGGTGTGCTGGCGCACGGTGACGCTGCCGCTGCCGATGTCACCTTGGCAAGCGAATCGGACGCCGTCTTTAGTGGCTTCGATGGCGACTGGTGGGAGAGTTAGTCATCACTTCTTGACTTCCCGTATGCTATAGCGTGGAGGAGGCAGTAAACACTCTGTACCTGACTCAGACAAAGTTATCAGATCTCGACAGATGCGCTGAAGCTCAGCACTGGGCATCTCAATTGTGGCCGCGTACTCTGTCTCCGGGATGCCCAAGTGCTCCTGGTCGATGTCCATGAGCTTGATGTCGTACTCGCTCAGGCGATCGGTCTCGGTGCTCTCAAAGACCAGATTGACCACGTCAGGCGCATCTTCAGCCTTGAGCGTGAGGATGTCTTCGTTCTGGGCAGCGCGTAGCACTTTGGTCAGCGAGGTCAGATTGATGCCCAGGGCGATATTGCGGTCGCAGCGAAAGGGCGAGAACATCTCAGCCTTGAGCATCATCGACACGAGTGCCACGTGTGAATTGTCCATGGCTTGCAGCGCAATTCCCGAGTCATTGCAGTCGAAGTTGCAGTCTTGCACAAGGTCTTTGATGGCGTCGACGACCTAAGGGGGGAAAGCCGTGTTAGTGCGGAAAGAGCGGATCATGTGCGCGGACCAACCTTCTTGAGCGTTGCAGACTGCTCGAGGCGCGCTTCCAACACTGTAGGCCATGTTAGGACCGTGGCACAGAGGGCGTGGGGCAACGTTGACGTACTGTTGGCGTGCTGTGAAGGAGTGGGTGGCGGGCTGAGAGGACTGGTTGGGTTTGGGAAGGAGAGCTGAGACAAACGCTTCGTGGCAGTGACGTCCGTACAATCACATGTATCACAGTCAACGTTGATACAGACAAGTCAGCCCAACTTCCATATAACTTACTGCACAGTGGCAATGCAGATAAGTCAAAATTCGGCCCACAAGACGCGCCCCATTGCAGCGCGTTTCGCGTCGGCCAAGCCACTAGCCGCATACGGATTAATTCAGCACAGCTTCACGTGATGACATTCGACGAGACCGACTTCTCCATGGCGCGCTGAGCCTGCTGTCAGGATCGCCCACGGTAATCCGGGGACGTGATACTGGCCTCTATCGCCATTGGTCGATGTGCTCTCTCTCCTCGGGACGACAGGTGCCAAGAAGCTTAGCTACCGGTGCTCCCGATGCATTGGGCACTCCGTTTGTGAAAGTTGCTTCAAGGTTGCGTCCGGCAGCAGATACAGTAGTTGGCTTCAACGCCGTAGACTTCACCCATCCTCTCGGTGTAGACGAAGCTGGTTCTGTTGGTGCTATAAGGTTTGATTTATGTCGGAAGGAGGCCTGTTGTGGGCCTCGATACAGACATCTGTGGACCTCTCAGATCCCTGTCGCCCAGCTCGGGAAATGCTGTGACTGGGACGAGCTTCGGTAACGAAGCCGCGGTAGAAGCAATGGCGTTGCAATGTGGCAAGAGACATTGGTGCTGACGCGTCTGCTATTCTCTGGCAACAGGATAGAAGAGAATTTGAGGAACCGTTCTGCAGGTCAAATCCATGGTTGATATTCGTGCAAGGCTTTTCTGTTTGCCACCTGTGCGCCACAGCCTGAATACTACCTATAGGGTGGCAATGCTGAATCTGTCGACTATTGGCAAGCCAGCGTCTGCTCTGCCTGGACAAAGTCCGAAATCGCGTCTTGACAGCTGTTTTATCTTAATTGGCTCTCCAAGCCGCTCTAATATATAGCTCAATGTATACTTGCTGCACAGGCAGACTTGGGCAAAATCAAGAATAGCTTTCCCAGGAGCCTGGGACAATAGCGGGATTACAGGCCACTTTGCCCAGCCACTCTACATTCCCGTCCCGGAATCGCCTTGGTCGGATGGCACAGGTTGTTATCTTTTACTTCCTTGTTTGTAGAGCTCTGCAATCTCGATGTTGAAAGGGGAGTCTAGCAGTTGCTGTGCCCTAATCTTACGACATCAGCCTCCCAAAGTCATCCAAGTAACTGCGATCATTTGTCAGCCTGTACTTTCGGTTTTCTGCCGCGTCCAGACTCTGGGAAGAGTGAGGCATACTGTTGTAGAAAGGGCGACAAATGGAAGCCTGTGATCTGGGAAGCTGTCTGCAAGTAACTGATTGCCTGGTTGAAATACTGCTCGTTGTGGTGGGAAGGAGAAACACTGCCCAAGCTGATGTGCGCTTCAGCAGCCTGCAAGAGGTCAATTGTCTCGATAACTCAAGTGAATCCGCCTAAGACTGACCAAGGAGAGTAATGCACCATCTAGCCGATGCAAACTCTCAGCTGCCGTGATAGCTCGTTGGAAATACTCGGCCGCAGGTAGAAGCATACCTCGCGCCTCGACGTAGTCCGGTGTCCCTGCGAGTGCATCCGCTTCAGCTGTAGCTCTGGCCGTCTCTCGCGCATCATCGCTCGAAGTAAATGAAACTCGGCCTGTCGAGCTGGATGGTCGTGTGCTGCTTGCGCCGCTGGAACTGCCATCGTTGCGACCAATACGCGCCAGTGTACTCTGAGCACGGAGAAGCCAAGCCTGTCCAAGTCCTGAATTCCATCCGTCAGTGAATGGTTGCGAGCGAAAACATGATGGGAATACCGGTCAAAACTTCAACATTGTCCTCCCGTGACTGGGCCAGAAGATGCAGATACTGTCTGATACACCACTGCCCGATTTCGATATCGCCCCCTCTATCAGCTTCATGATAGGCTAGATTTTGGAGCTCGGAGATCACAAAGACCTGGTCGTCATAGCGATCAGGCCAGTCTATGAAGTTTGAAGAGTCCAAGAAAGCAATCATTGCGCGGGCCGTGCTTAACCGGCTGCTGATGCTTCCCTGTGCTTGGGATCCTTCAGCATGGGCTGACCTGAGCCTTGCAATTATTTCTGCGACTCTCTGTTCCTCGACAGGATCGATGCCATTAGAGGACATGGGACCGAATGTTGAGGAACTCATTGAGGTGGTGTCGTACAGGCCTGACGGTCTAGATGAATTGTGTATTTCGACCGATGCGATAGAGCATTTGCATGGCGTTTTCGACTAGATCAATGCAAAATGGGTATAGATAACTGTGTAAACATTCGTCAGTGTACAACAGACCATAACGTCCACCGACAGATGCACAAGCCACAATTTGACCAAGGCGTATGCAAGAGCAGCCTTTCTGAGCGACAAGGGCCAAACTCCAATCAAGAGGCTCACCTCGTCAGCCCAGGACTCCCGATGCCCCGTCTTAATGCCTGCTGAAAGTGGCCTATGTCGAAAACAGGATTTCAATGGACCTGAGGCGACTGGCAGTGATCCAAGGTGTTACGCCTTGGGCTTGAGAAGTGGGGTGAGCCAAGAGCGTGGAAACAGAGGCGGCAGGCGCGGTGTCGGATATGCCAAATCTTTGAAAGATGCTAGGTCCAGATGGGCAAGAACGAGCTTGAGAGGGTTGACAGCGACACCATGACGGCCAGAGCAGCTTCTTGCTCATACCAGAAGAGTCCATGGTCTTCAAGATCAACAAGAGGGTAGCCAATGCCTAGGGATAAGGTTACGGCCGCGACCTCGTGGAGAGCGCGTCTCGGACGCAAACCATGGCAGATCATGCCTTCCGAGAGATCAGTGGGAAGGAACACCACTGAGGTGAGGCAATTCGACAATGCTCGACGTTGGTAGAACGTTCGAGGATGCGCTAAGGCCCCTGATGAGAGGTTAATTTGGCTTCCCACCCGGGTCCGCCAGCCGGTCGATTGCGAATGTGATAGGCAGAGGACCGCTTAATGCCGAAATTTTGCGAGCCCCGGCTTCCGATAAGGCTTTACCACGCCAGGAGAAAAGACCTTAGAGGAAAGTTAAAGCTCCGAACCATTCCGCAGATCTCATCATCCAATTGACATTGACAGACGTGAAGAATAAGAAGAAAGAAGAGATCTGCATTGACTTTGCCACGGCAGATATATGCATTGCATAGCTCAGACTTCGGCGGCGATTACATCTTCGGCATCCATCCCAGTGCGATAAGCCATCGTGCCTCTTCTTCCCCTTTGATTAAGTAAAATAGGGGCCTGGTTCTCACAACATAGCCAAATATGCAAGTAATGATCACAAATGGAGCCGCCAATATGATATACAAGATGGTAAAGCCAAATATCGGTATATTAGGTCAATCATGCATGCCTCATAAATTCGTCAAAGTATGGGTATCATTACTGGTTGTTTTCGGGTCGAAGCCGAAAGATGCAAGGGCAGAGGGATACCTTGGGCGCTCGCAACCCCATTAAAGTGAGGGGACTCGATTAACGGGCCGAGAGAGAGATGGCCGGTGCTTGATGACCATTTGCAGTTCGCGCAGCATGTTGGTCGTCGTCTCTGCTTGCTCCTGCATGGTGGCACGCTTGCGTCTATCCTCTTGCAGTTTTGCAATCTTCTCCTCACGAGTCAGCGCGGGCGACATGCGCTTGCGTGGCTTGGCCACCGCCTCGAAGACCTCTCCACCAAGACCGCACACAGACAGGATGTCGCTGTCATCATCGCCATTAAGAAGCCTCAGTGCTTCAGCCGGTCCGCCATCTACCATTGTGAGACCGCCGAGACTGGGTGAAGGAGAAATGGGAGTGCGTGGGATGCTGCAAGGTAACGGCGATCTCTGATCGGGCTCGGAAGCAGCAAGCATTGTATTCCGGCCTTGTTCCCATTCAACAAGTATGCTTCGAAGCTCAGAGCCTAGGGCATCGTAGTGTTTTGCAGTGCTTGTAGACACCGTTGATTCAACAGGACTGGCAGCCAGATGGCCAGCGATTTCATCACGAGCGATTTTGGCCTTGGCATTAAGAGCGCGTATCGCGAGCACCAACGTGTCCAATCGCCGCATTTGTGCTTTGAGATTTTGGTTTTCTGATGTGGCAGAGCTGTCGGTGGGTAGGCTTGGCAAACTATCATCCTGCAGCGAAGTGGCCAACGGATTGTCTGCAAAGGACTCCTCGCGAAGCTTCGCCAATCGCAAAGCCTGCAGCATCTGAAGCGAATCATCAGCTATGCCCTGCAGAATTTGAGCAACTTTGCGCCATCTGGCCACATCTGACCAGAAGGGAAAGGCTTTGACGGCGAGCAAGTCGACGAGGAAAAATCTTCTCGCGACAGCGTGAAGCTCAAAGAGAAATCGGAGCTGCCTCAGTGAGTCTCGGCCCTCTACAGAGAGCTCATTTGCATAGTTGACCGTCTCGGCAAAGCTCTCTGATGACAATTCGTAAATGTGATAGTACGTGTCGAGATCGGCAGGGTCGACCAGAGATTGCAGCTGATTATGAAAATGAACGAATTGGGCAATGCCCGTGGTAAGAGATTTTGCAACTACCGTCCGAAGCTCCCTGCACTGCTGAAGCGCATACTTTTCGTCGAGCCGCGAGACCGGTGGCAAGGGATTGCTGAGGTCGTAGCCTTTGGCCACCACCTCGATTTCCTGGATGTACCTCAAGGCCGCGCTGGTCGACGAATCGAAACTCAGGGATTCGCTCACCAATCTGGATGCTGCAGTAAGGGCTGATTGTCGGACAAACTTGAGGTATTGACGGCGTGCTGTCACGACGAGACAGACGGAAAGAGAGATGGCGATGAGCATAAACAGCGCGACTTCTGACCACTCTATCTTCGCGGGCGTGTTCAATCTTGTTTTTAGCCAGGAGAGAAGCCAAGCAAATGAGAATGACAGCCAAACTATCACATAGGCGCCTCTGAGCGAAAAGGACAGCGAGGTGGTCGGTTCATCCGCGGCCTTTTGCCCGCGCGGCTCGGCATCGTGCGTGAGGAGCTGGGAGGCGACGATGACGTAGCGAAACCGCTCCAGGAACCGCGCCTCGGAGGAATCTGTCAGGAGCCTTGCCTGGTGTCGTATAAAATGAATGGGGTTCCGTAGCCTGGGAAGACCACGCGGCGCGTACTGTTGGGGTGGGGCTTGCGGTGACTGGGGAGTCTCAAAAGGAGTGGCGTCGCCCTCAACAATGTCGGCGAGAGGTGACCCTTCGTAGACTAAGGCGTCCATGTCATGCTGAAGCTCTGAAGTACAGAATTAGAATTACACGTCAAGGCAAATTGCAGGGAAATTTCCCGCCGAATCTGGCGGTCAGTGCCGCCGCTTTTTGGAGGCACTCTGTCGCGTACCACGTGACCCTAAGGGGTCGAGAGTGTCGTCAGACTGAGGTGCGAATGAGCACTGACCGACATAGGTTTAGGGCGGGGTTCGAGAAGACAAAAGGGGCACTGCAGCCCAGGATTCGTAACCACAAGACAACACACAGGAAGACAATCACCATACAATTTGTACATAAAAAGGCCAACAAGTAAGGATAATTGTTAGGCTGCGTTCGACAACGCCAGTACTGAATGGTACTGAATCCCGGTACTGAATTTTAGGTGTGCGGTTCGGCTTAATTTCAGTACTGGCCCAGTACTGGGCGCTGCTGAGATTTAGTGTGGTGGAGTCAAAATCAGCGTCGTAATTGGCTGTAGATGATCCACAATTTGTAGTACTGCGCTGATGCCAAAACCTCCAGTAGCCTGCTGCTGAAAACGTGATCTAACTGCGGATTATTATCTTAATTTCGCTGCAGGATGTCACAGATATCCTCCTAGTCCACGAAGAAGTACCATTGGAGCTCTGAGTGTACAGAATTACTCCTGGAGGTCCTTGTTGATGCTGTTAAGCAGGGCCAACATGCCGATACAAGTTTCAAGTCGGAGATATGGAGGATGGTCGCAGAGAGATTCAGGGAGAAGGGCCTACCAGTACTGACTGAAAAGCAGTCAAACAGTCGTAAGGATACCCTGAAGAAGAGCTGGGTTATCTGGGATTAGCTTCTACATCATACTGGCTTTGGGTGGGATTCCGAGCGACAGATCCCGACTGCAGAGGATCATGTATGGGCTACAGCTATTATCAGCCGACCTGGGGCTGCTGAATTCCGAGACAAGACAATACCCTTCTGGACACAACTGGATACAATATTTTAGGGTACCTCTGTACAGGGCCAATATAGCCAGCAGCGAATTACAGCTCCGCCAATATTTGAGTTACTTGCAGCAGAATGTTCTGTAATTGATCCAATAATACTAGAGGAGAATGAGGTTCAGATTGGCGAGTCAGCAAATTCATTACTAGTATCACTATCATCAGAGAGGTCTCGATCTTCCACACCTATGAGAAAGAAGGCTACAAATACATCACTACCACAGATTATTGCGCAGTCATTAAAGGATCTATCAGATTCGAGGTAAGAAACAATTCTATCTGCTCGCCAACGAGCTATTATTTAATTGGAGAGTGATACATAGACTTGGGGATGGTCTGATCGGCGTGTTCTCTATGCCTTGGATACTCTGTAGTATAATGATTTTGCAATTGATATGATATTAACTCTAAGTGATAAGAGGAGATAAGTATAGGTAGAGAATTTAATACTATTACAGCCAGATGATGAGATTGATTTAGCATAGTATTATTATGCTGTCTACTTGATTTCGTAACTACAGAGTTATGAAATCAAATAGACCTATTATATACTATACTCTCTCTGTGTTTCTGCAATTCCTCAGTATAATCAAGCTATATTCTCGCTGTAATCTAATCCCGACGTTGATTAGCTCTAATTCTCTCCTCCTTTATCTCTGCCTTCTCTGAGGTAGGCCGAATAATCTCATAATCCTCAGTAATATTAGTAGACTCAGTATTCAGAATCTGAAAATCTTCATCATCCTCTCTACCTCCACGCAGCCAGATAAAGTTATATAAACCTGTCAGAGCAAGAACCAGATACACCTGTATCTCAACAGCAAACTCTGGGCGACGATCCAGAATTGGATATTTCTTCTTCAAGACACCAAATATTCGCTTAACTGCATTGTGTAATCTTGTATGCCTTAAATTGAATAGCTCCTCCTTATTCTCAGGCCTCTTATTGGCCTGACCCTATTCTCTTAGATGATATCGAGTCTTTGGATATGGACAGAGTAGAAAGTCACAGTTAGAATATCCTGCATCAGCAAGATAATATCTCTCTTTTATTGGTTTCCAGAGTGTCAAGGGCTGCGCCCTGAAGAGTCTTGGCGGTCGCCGGCGACAATCTGAACGGCGTGGGAGATATACAATAAGTGCTAACCCTGAGACAGCAACGGCAAACTTACTGCTTTGGGCGCCGATCTCCCGGAACCGCCGTCCCGGAAGGCGAACACTGACGGACCAATCACCGACCAGCAAGAAACGGGACTTCCTAGCTATTCGCACCACGGACGGGGCAGAGGGAAGTCTCCGCACTATCGACGGGGCAGAGGGAAGTCTTCGCACTATCGACGGGGCAGAGGGAAGTCTTCGCACTATCGACGGGGCAGAGGGAAGTC
>QQXO01000320.1:0-24813 GCA_003709845.1 Chaetothyriales sp. CBS 134916
TGAAAGTTCACGTGACCCGTGCAAATATGGACCAATCGGATTGCTTCGTATAACTTGTGTATTATTATATAGATATAACTTGTGTATTATTATATAGACTAGGCCAATCAAAACGCGTCACGTGACCAGGATTTCTTGACAACCAATGAAAGTGGCTCGGTTAACTTCTGTAATTATGTATAAGATATAACTTGTGTATTATTATATAGACTAGGCCAATCAAAACGCGTCACGTGACCAGGATTTCTTGACAACCAATGAAAGTGGCTCGGTTAACTTCTGTAATTATGTATAAGATATAGATTTTTCGTGTACACTTTGCAATGTTCGTAGACTCCACAAACTCCGTAAATGATTAGTAAGCAATTGGTAAGCAGACGCAATTTGTCAGCGATCGGTGAGCAGACCGATGATTGTATTCCGTATTCCAACGATATTATATAGAAGTAGAACAGAAAGTGAGCAGAGCAAAACCAGGACTTAGAGAACCAGAGAAAAGGCTGAGGGTAAGGATACGCTGTCCTATGACTGCTTACAGAGATCATTCGATGACGTCATTAAGTAAAGAATATGTCTCACTCATCCGTCAATGGATGCCAGGCTGATGGCTTATTAAGAGTTTTGACCTCAATTTCAAAGCTCCGACTGACTCCTTCGGAGGAACCAGTGTCCTCAAACGGAAGCATCCTTTTCAGCAGTCGCATAGAGTGGAAGTGCCGGTTCTTCCCACAGCTTCGGTGTGAACATCAGAATGTTCTTCAGACACCAAAGGCTCACGGTTCGGGTTCTGGACGCATCGAGAAGACTGAGCTCAGGTACCTTTCTGTGCCAAGAAATCTTGCTCAGGTCAATTCGGTCTAGTCGACCAGGTCCACCGTTTTTGATGGCATCCTCAGTCAGTGCCCAAGCAACAGGACTGGTCAGAACACCGTCGTGAGAGTATCCCTGGCCAGCCGGCTTCCAAAGTGCTGGCGTTCCCAGCAACTGGCAGTTTGTTACACCCACGTTTCGCTCATCTTTCATTAGCGCTGAAGCCCCTGCTCCGAATTGGGGTTGAACAACCTCGTCGAATGCGGAGTAAATCGACGTTGTCGGGACATAAGCCGAATCACCGCCATTGGACCGGAGTGCTGTAATGAAGCCGGAGTCTAGAGTCTGATTCCAGATAGCTGGGGCAGCCGGTTGAGTGCCCTTGAATGGTACCAATGTCCTAGCCATTGCTGTGCCACGAAAATTCGCAGATAAAGCAATGAAGTTGCTGACCTGATCACGAGTACTCGGCCAGTACTTGAGCGACCATTGAATGGATAAACTGCCTTGCGACCAGCCCACAACCGCCACCTTCTTGCGACACCTTGTTGAGATGTAATTGATGGTGTATGCAACATACTCAGCGTTCTTGCTCGTGTCGTCGCACATCCGGCCTGGAACGTTCAGCCAGACCGGATCGCCAAATGAGCTGGCAGCGAGAAGTTTTGCATAATTCTGGGCGTAGGTTTCGCCTCCGTAACTGCCTGTTCCCGGTACTAAAATGACGGGTGTCTTGCCATCCTGGCTGAACTTGAAGTCAGCAGGAATAAAGATCACGGATCGGAGTAGTGCTTCTTGAATTGAGTAGGGCGCGTCCTGATCAGACAGTCGTGGATAAATGCAAGCATCTGGGTCAGGATTTTGGTTTTGGTGGCTGCTGATGTCGATATTCCCAGGGGCAGACATCGTCGTCAAATTACTACTTTGCTGACCACTGTGCATGCGTAGAGACCCTAGTATATCTTCTTAGAACACGCGTGTCATGCCAATCATATGTATGATTTAATCATTCCGGTATTTTCTATGCAATATCCTGTCGTCTATAGCACGCTGTCCGAAGGAAAGGGCTCAATAATTAACCTTCGAATTGTTTATTCTTCATAACGATCTGCTGTGGAGCGTGACTTGGTTGGTACTAGGGGCAGCATGATGCCGAGGCTTGTGTCCTATTCTTACATGATTCATCTTAGTGATGTACCGAGGAACTAGGAAGGAGAGCATGTCAATCATGATCTCTTAGGCGTAGCATGCAGGGTTATACAGTAATTACAGTAACATCAAATCAATCGAACTAAATCAATCAAATAAAGGTCGAGGGTGTGTGTCATCGGAAGTGGGAGATCAAAGGGACGAACACTATTTTTCACATCTGGCGATCCTCCTGCTATTGTCTCCTGATATTAGATCGTGATAGGATGACACGATGTGGTGGAGTATATGGAGTGGACACTCCGGTGAGCGGTGGAGCTTTGAAAGGGTCATATCTGGAACATTGCCTAGATAGAGCTAGTCACAATTCTTAATGAGGTTCACTGTGAACTGGCGGACCGTAGACAGCCTCATGCTGCATGACAGTTGTTACCGAGCAGAGCTGGAATAGACACCAGATGTTGACACCATATTCCCCGAGGACTTATTGGGACCCACTCTTTGAGCCGACCTGAAGACGCATTGGAGAGGACCCAGGCCCCGAGAGAAAACCTCAACTTCAGTTAAGACAGCATCATACCATATTATCAGTCAAAGCGCGAAGTATACTAGTGATAAGGGTTTGAATGCGATCAGATGGCGGCGCAAGCTAACTGAGCGATGAAAAATGTCCCCCTCGCAGGAGATCGCAGACTCATGGAGCTGAAATATGTTGTTAAAGTCAGGTGACAAGTTGTGCTCGCAGACTGAGAGATTCCCTCCCAGATCCTAGCCATTGTACCCAGTTAATGCCATCAGCCCTTGGAAATGGAGTGCTGCCAGCAGATCTCTTACTATTCCCCTGTCTTCTCTATCTTCTCGGCTCTCGCTATCATTCACTTCATATGTTCGGCCACATGCTTTAGCTGAAGAGAAAGAGGATAAAATGTTCCATTAAATTCCTCTTCACCGTCTGAGTGTGAAATTGCAACCCAAAAGTAGAGAGGGAGTGCTGGTGAGAAGCAGCGAAGGCATGCTTTGTGTTACGGACGAAATACCTAGGTTTCGATGGATCGACTCTTGCAAACAGTGCGGCGCCAATTCTCTCCTAGTGCACGAGGTTGGACAGGTAGATTGGAGCAGCTATAAGTAACCCATTTGTACGCGTTGTCATCAGAAAATGACAGAAAATGACAGAAAATGAGGGGTAGAAGAGGTTGTGTGAAGGGGCTAAAGTGGCGATTTCCCGACACTAACTTAGGCTGCTGTAGGCAGCATTGCACTAAATCCGTTTGCAGCTGGCGAATCTTGAGTTGTCATAATGCCAAATACAACAATCAATACGACTTTGAATTCGCTAACATATGTGAGTAGCAGCATGAATGGGGCCCCCGCTTTCTTCTACCTATCCTTAGAGGGTGTCTTGGATGATGGACCAAAGTGCCATGGATGACACTGGACAGGACAGATGTTTTGGTCGAAGTTTCAACACCATCATCCACCATGCATTCATGATTTTATCTAGCCGTCTAGCCACCTGGTATGGTTTAATTGAATAGTGGGATAGAAAGGAGTCGTGCGGATTTCAAAGCATGGGGAAGGAGAGTATAGAGGTTACAGACGTCACATCCGAGGAGAGACCTGCAGCACCCAGTCATCATCCCGCTCCATCTTGACGCCCAATCCTTTCTGATACCCATCCCTCTTGACCTCACTACTCAGCTTCCTTTCTCCGATCCACATCTGCCTCAACTCATAGTCATTACCCATCTGCCTTGTCACCAACAGAGTCTTCTCACCCCATGACCGCACTTCCCATGTCCTCGCAATTGGCTTGTTGTATAGCAACGTGGTCTCCATTAGCGCGGGGGAAATCATCAGCATGGACAATTTTCGATTCTGCTGACGCAGATGATTGAAAAGACGAATGACCTGCTGATCCGAGCACAGTTGCAGGCAGTATAGACTACTGGTGGTGGTTAGCGTGCTGCCCGAGTCAGGGTCCAGATGCGGTGGGAAGAGGTAGAGGGTGCGGAGGTGATGGAAGTTGGACAAGGTGGCCAGGAAGCTGTAGAGCTTGGGGTCGACGTTAATGCCAGGGATTGCGGTCGGATGCCACAGATTCTCAATGGAGCCGATATCGAGCCCCAGTCTCTCTATGCAAGGAGCGATCCGAGCGATTTTGAGCAGGTCGGCCGGCGTGCGCTGCCCAGATGCACCGCCCACTGATACGCTAGGGTAGGGTAGGTAAGGCCGGTGGAGTTTCAGGGAGCGGAGGCTCGGGCAGACCACATTCATAATGGGCACATGCGAACACATGCCTTCGATGGAGAGGGAGTGAAGGCGGGGAATGGATGTAAAGTCGATCTCAAAAAGGGCCTGTGCGCTCTTCGAGGAGATAGGGTTCCTTACATACGGGCAATTATAGTGGAAAGAGAGGAATCTGTCTGCACCGAGGTGTAGGTTGCGCAGCGACGAGAGACGAGGGAGGATAGAGTGGAAGATGGTTCGTATGGCAGACCCTTGTATGTGCAAGCGCTTCAAGTTCGACCAGGGGATCATAGGAAGAAGCGAGTCGAAGCTGACTGGTGAGCTTTGGAATTGGATGCTGAGATTCAACCAGACTTCTTCGAGAGTGGAGAGTGCGCAGGGGAAGGGCGGGCAGTTAAGTCCAGGTGTGGGTTTGTACAAGTATATATGGCCGACGTCGAGGGTGATGGCTTGGAGGGATTTAATATGTGGTGGTGAGATTGGAGTTTTGTCTGATTCGGACTCATTGGGGAAGACGTTGAAGGTTCCGATTGCGAGTGTACGCCCCTCTAGGAGTTGATTGAACTCGTTCACCAATTCATGCGTCTTACCAGGACCTGTGGTGCTGAACACGGATATTAAATGAATCGCGACATCGCGGTGATCTTTCAGGATGGACAACAGATCGATCGCGGAAGAGAGCGAGCCCTGGACTCTGGGTTGGAACAGGTGAATGGTAAGTTGCCGGCCAGAGTCTTGCTATACATGGAAGCCACACGGCATTGTGGTGGTTGGAGAGGCGTGCATGCAATGTGAAACAGCAAGAGATCTTATTTGCCTCCATCGAGAATGACCAAGGGCATACCACAGGACAGAAAGGGTTAAACATATTCAAATACTAACCAACGTACCTAACAAGCTGCAACTTAGGCAGACGCGAAATGGTGTGCTGCAGCACTTGCATGCGATGAGAGCGGATGGCGTCTGCCTGCCCCTGGGAGATGGTAGTCGTGGGCGTAGGATTGCAAACCGTGCGGACACACAAGGTCCTCCCGTGACGGAGGAGGTGATCTGTATTGAGATCACGAGGTGGGTAGCGGGAATCACATTTGTCCTCACGCAGCACACACAATATCTCTCGGCACAGGATAGAAAGAGCCGACTTGCGAAGCTCTCGGCTTACGCGCGAAGCAGAGAGAATCGTTTCGGGTCGCTGACCTCCATCAATGTAGACAATCTCCAGAATCAGGTCGATAATTTCGGCTGGTAAGTCAGTGAGAGAAACAGGCTGTGGACGCGGACGCGCTGCAAGATACGGCTTAAGGCCGAGCATGGGTGGTAAGATTCGAATTTTGGCACGGGAGCTAGTCAGGGCAGGTGATGATAATGCGAGTCAGATTCTGAACTCTGGTTAAATCAGTCTGAGGAAACCGGCTGTACGCAAGGTTCGCAAGATGCACACGAACAGGGCAACGTGGTGTAATCAAGTGTTGGCAGCAAAGCGGGGTCCGGTAGGGATGAGGGAAAAGATGGATGGCAACTTCCGAGTGGGGCAGTCACGACTGGGCCAAATCTGTGCCTACCCGCGATGGGAAGACACGACCACGCCTTGATGTCATGACTTGTGAGACAAAACATACCTTCCCTAGACGAGTCAGATGGTCTAGCTGCAATGATATCTTACCAGGACTCGAAGCCTGTCAAATTACTTGGCTGCAGCTACACTGACGGGCAACCCCGCAAACTCCCGTGACTGCCGCTAAGTTGTGTGACTGTGCAATGTCTGCTTCAGGAGCATTTCCCCATTTAGGGCAGAGCACTCGGTTTTTGCAGCCCGCTGCATCGTTCGAGATTGGCAAAGGAGAATTAATGTCCTACCCAAGGGTTGTTTTACCTGACCTCTTTTCATTTTCTTGCCATCTTCAAATGTATTCAACTTGTCTATTCGAAGGGGGACTTTCTATGGCCGCTGAGCGAGCACGATGACAACAGTGACGGTGACAAATCAGCCAGCTCTCTCTCGCCCATTGAAACGACGGCGACTCGCATCAGCCACAACATCGATCTATGAGGCTGAAAGGTATTACTATGGCTGTTCGAGTATCAGGCTGGTGCCTGTGAATCCTAGAGCCCGGCTGGAAGCGCTTCCAGCCGAGCTGCTCAACATGATTCTCGATTTCTCCTTTGAGGCCTCGTTGATGCAGGTGTCCAGGCAGCTGCGGGCTAAGCTACCGTGCTTTGTCGCTTTTACGCAGGAACTAGCATTCCAAGCACTGCTACCGTTGAAACAATGGAAGGACACTGGTCCCATTTTGTGTCCGCGAGGATCAGAAATCGCACGCTGGTTGGTTTCCATGGATTCAGAGACACAGGATATAATTCGGGAAAAGACCTTTACTACTTATTGGCTCAACGAAGAACGAATCAATATAGTCCGCCAAACTCTCCTCGACTGGACGATTCGTAAGACGTGTGCGGTCTATTTCGAGAGGTCGCCTTCCCGGTCACAGATGAGCAGAATTCGGGCCTTTGTCGAGAAGCAGCGAACGCCGATCATCGGAACCGACCTAAACCTCAGGCTGAGAAGGGAGAACAAGCGACTAGTGTACCTTACCGCCACGCCATTTGAGGTAGAAGTGTCGGAGAGGAAGAACTCGTTCTATCAGGCTTTCGAATTTCGAGTGGTGGATTTTGGCAATGCGGTACCTGATTTCCTGCTGCAGCACCCGCTGACATCAGCCAAGCAAGCCATGATCACCGGCATTTGCAAGTGGAAGGGTGCGAGGAATGGTGAAATTAGGTGCAATCTTGAGCTTCTGGCGGCCTTGTTACTTGACTGCATCAACGTCAACCAATTGGCGACGTTCTACGAACTATTGAGACTGGCCGCCTCGACCAAAGTTGTGCTTGATCTGGTCCACATCGAGCGCATTGTAGTACTTGGTCGATGGCGCATGCTGACCCCGCTGCTGAAACATACTTGGCGACAGCAATCTCTTTATCGGCTCTTGGACATCGAACTGATTCGGTTAATAGACGAAGCCAAGGTCAACGGATATCCGAACTCGAACGACACTACCAGAATTCTAGCCATGGAGGTTGCAGCCTTGTGGAAGATGGCCGAAGTGGAGGGCGCAGGTGGTAGTGTCGCTCGCGTCTACACACAATGGCCTCCCCGCCTGTCGATCACAATGCCTGGGGAAAGGTGTGCTCAGATCTGGTACATCCCGAAAGACCCAAGGCACGAAGTCGACTGGGAGAGCAGCGAATTTTGGGGCTGGATCCAGAGGCGGATGTACACGCTCAGCTAGGAGCTGAAAAATTCTCGTCTTAGATTGAAGATCTATTGGAGGATTCACAGAGGAGGGCTATGGCAGAGAGAAAAGTCAATCGCATTAGTCAGCTGTGTTTCTGGCTTGTCTCTCGTCGAAGAGAAGAAATTTTGATATTGTGGCAGTGTAGGAAGATCCTCATGTTGGATGTTAAGCTGTCATTCCTTCGCGGGGCGCTCGAGGAGACGACATTGATAGCGTGTGTTGAAGCAAGAGCGAATCCTCTTTGAACCTGGGCCTCGCTTTGACCAGATATGACTTGGTCGGGCTGAACTGCATTGTGACCGGAACTAACGATGCAGGCAGGCGCTTGTCTCATTTCTGCGGCATGGCTCTACACATTGTTTGCGGCATATTTAGCGAGGCATATCTGGCACTGGTTTCTCAGCATCTAAGCGTGATTTTGGGTTATGTTGGGTCTTCTCTGCATACCAGCGTTGTCAATTCTGCCGCAGTGATATCGGTGTCAAAATCCATTGGCTGTCTGCATTGGTCTCTAGCATACATTACCGTTTCTACTATCTTATTAAAGAGTACAATGAAGTGACCAAACCTTCACATCGATCGCGTGACTACTGGGAGCTCGCCAGTGTAGATGTTCAAATAGTGATTGGTACTACAAGACTACAACACCTTGATCGGCCGTACAACTATGGGACCTATGCTGTTTGTCCATCCAGACCCCACCACCTGAAGCATTTTACTACTGTACTTCTTGCGATACTTACCGGCTCTGGGTGTGAGAAGTCTAGAGCACTGTTACCACTGTCACCGCCTAGATTATCGCAATGCAACGACGTCTGTCAGGCTTTAGCACTATGAGTGTGGTGTGCGTCCTCCCACTCGGTCTTCAGATAATAGGGGTCTCGGGAGACTTGAGTTTGCTAATGTTGGTGGACGTGGGCGTTCTTACTCACCACTTCGACAACGGTATTGTAGAAGACCAACGTATGAAAGCATAACATTCTCCAACAAAAGCTCTGTCGAGAATACAGGGACTCAATTCGATCATATGAGGCCGCCCACCAAGTTTACTCTACTTGAATATCTTTATCATCCATCCATCCATCCATTCATTCATTCATTCATTCATCACCAAGTTTATGTAAGGGAACACTCGAGGTCGCCAATCTTGCGCCTCAGGCATGCACCTATATTTAGCCTGAGCAATCATCAGGTTGCAGGGCCTCACGCTAAATCACGTGATAGGTCAAGTTACCAAATCCGCGAGTTAAAAATAGCAGAGGATTCGTAACAGTGCTGAAACATCAACACTTCAAATTCTAGATGTCGCCGTGTTCTGTGTAAATACTGCGTCTTTCATTCGTGCAAATTCATTGTCAAAAATTTGTCTGAAGCCTGCTAACGTTGTTGGTTTATCGAGTGCAGTACGAAGAATTGTCATTTTTACTTCCGATTTGATTCCCCCTCGCTTGACGTGCTACAACTTGGACAACACCAGCATGGCCACCGGATCCAAGCCTTCACCCTACCCTCTGGTGCCCTTTTACTCCATTCGTGCTCTATCCTTGATCTCTTCCGTCATCGTCTCCGGCATCATTGGCTGGTTCTGGTATCAACTCAGGCACGATGATTTCAAAATTCCATGGACATTCCTCCTAGTATGGCAGCCCAATCCGGCATCCCCGTCCCGCCAATGCTAACAGCTCATGCCAGATTCTCGCCGCGTCCGGCTTGACGGGCGTCAGTCTGATCCTCACTACTGTCATTCATACTTGTGCTTACCTCTCTCCATTGTTCAATCTCGTTCTCAACGTGCCGCTCTCCATCTTATGGATTGTCGGTTTTAGCCTCCTAACTTGGAACACCGTTGGCGCTTTATCACACTCATGCTCAACTTCCAACTGGGGCGACTCCGATGGTGTCATGATATGTCGGTATTACAAAGCCAACTACTCATTCATCGTTATTGGCGTACTCAGTAGTGTGGCCATGATAATTGTCGACATCCGTGCACGAGTCAAGCAAAAGACGCTGAGAAGGTATGTGGCGATGAGCGATAGCAAGTCGAAACTGGTGGAGGAGCAGCAAGGAGATGATCCCAATTGGTCGACGATGCATTCTCGACAGACAAGTACTGGATATCATGACGAGGATGGCGAGGTGCCCTATGGTGTCAATCCAGATGGAAGGCGGCCGCAGGATGATAGTCGACAACAAAGCTTGGACCAGATTTTGACCACCACGCAAGGCGATAGGGAGAGCAATCCATATGTCAAGGTCCGGTCGCGAGGTGGCAGTGGCAGTGGCGGTCGCGGTAGCAGGAGTTTGGAAGAGGAGTACAGCTTGCGAGATTTTCAGCGCCAGGACCCGATGCAACAGAACAGCTATGGGTACGGTGCAGGCACCTACGGGGGTGGATATTCGAGATAAGAGAAGCATGAGAACAGTTTCTGTGGCCCAGACACTCGAGACATAGACATTGCGCCGTGGTGGACGGCAGTTTGTTTGATCTCTTTGGGAATTCTTACCGTATGGCGAAGGGCAAGTCTGGAAGCATTGGTGGGACACAGAATGTAACACAATATTGATTGGTACCGGTACCAATGGACTCCCTCTCGTCTAACAGCGTTGCAGTGCAGTATCAACATAGGCTATTTCTTCTGTCTACAACTTCTGTAGGGTGTGTAAATCATATCTGAGGCGCTGGAGGTGGTCTTGGCAGGTTTGTGAATGCCAAGACTTCCGAACAGCGGAGAACATCTGATGCCAGATCTGTCCAGAGACGGCACGCTCTGCTTCTCCCGCAGGAGAGAATCTGCTCTGCCAATACTGTGACAATTACAAGTTGGCGGCCACGCCGAAACTCTACCTCATGCCATGGCACCAAACATGTCTCTCCACTCAGTTCTCGCTATCCTGATCCTCTCCACAGACACACCAGCAGACTCATCGAGATTATTTGCTAACTACTATGCTCCGCCGCACACGAACCCTCTGCATCCATCTCCACCGCAGCCATACTCGACGCTGAAGGAACAGAAAGCGTTCGAAAAGGGATTGCTGGAAAAGACGGCCAAACAGACGTCTGATGTGATTTTGTATGACAATAAAGTGGTGGTATTCAAGGCGGAGAGCGATGTGATGCTCTATGTCGTGGGCAGTGCGGACGAGAATGAAATCCTACTGTACAATGTTGTCCTCGCCCTGAGAGACACTCTCAGCATCCTCCTCAAGTATGCCGACACACGACCCCATTTATGCACGGTCGACTGCTAATATGCGACAGGAATTCCACTGACAAGAGAACCATTGTTGAGAATTACGATCTTGTCACGTTGGCGATTGATGAAATTGTGGATGATGGAATTGTGCTGGAGACGGATCCGGTCATGGTGGCTACCAGGGTATCGAAGCCACCAGCGCAGGATGCTCCGAACATGAAGAACATCGATCTGAGCGAACAGGGCATACAGAATCTATGGGAGTTTGGCAAGAAACAGGGTATTGAATTTGTGCGGCGAAATCTATGACCAGCCGTTTGCGACATTTGGGGGGAGAAAGGAGAGGTTTGCGGTGAGCGAGGGCGGCAGACCCTCGTGTACGGTGTTTTAGCAAGAGAGTGCTTTGTAGCAATACAACGCAGACTCGAGCGCAGACTCGAGATTCTGGCAAACGCGTCGCCAATTAGAGACTGGTAGAGGAGGCACAAAGACAGACGAGCATTCCCAGATGGGCAGGCGGTCAGCAATAAGCACCGACGACGTCATTGCGACTCCATTTTGAAAACGGGACACAAAGTGCAGGCATGACCGGCATTCCTTCATGGCACTTTCTCTCTCTTGGTCGTCTTCTTCTCTCTCTTTCGATTCCTCGTCTTCTCACCCTCTCCTCTCCTGTGATTTCAGCCATGAAACAGCGCTTTTCTTCTGCTGACGTGCGAGTTATTGCTTCCGAACTCAGTGCACATCTGATTACGCTGCGACTGTCGAATGTCTATGATTTATCCTCACGCATATTCCTCTTGAAATTTGCAAAACCCGCCAGGAGAGAGCAGCTGTTGGTTGACTCCGGTTTCCGTTGTCACCTGACCTCGTTCACACGCACTGCCGCCTCTGCACCGTCACCGTTCGTCAGTCGACTTCGCAAGTACCTCAAAACCCGCAGAGTCACCAATGTCTCTCAAGTTGGCACAGACCGAGTGATTGAACTCTCATTCAGTGACGGCCAGTATAGTCTTTTCTTGGAGTTCTTCGCCGCCGGCAACGTCGTCCTCACCGATGCCGACCTGAATGTATTGGCTCTGCTGCGGCAGGTCAATGAAGGTGACGAGGCTGTAGATGTGCGAGTCGGTGGTAAATACGTCTTGGATGCCAAGCAGAACTACTACGGTGTACTCCCGGTCACCGAAGAGAGAGCAAGAGCAGCACTAGACAAGGCGCAGGAGCGAGTCAAGGCCGCGCAAGAAACAGGCGGCAAAAAGGCCAAGAGAGCCAAAGGCGGTGATGACCTGAGAAAGGCTCTCAGTGCTGGTTTCCCAGAATACCCTCCTCAGCTACTGGAACATGTCTTCACCACTGCCAGAGTAGACCCGAATTGGAAAATCAGCAATGTTCTCAATAATCCGTCAGATTTTGACAAGATTATGCTCTCACTCAGTGACGCTGCCACGGTGTTGCAGAATCTAGGTCAACAGCCTGTCAAAGGGTACATTATCGCAAAGATCAAGGCCGAGTCAAATCAACCCGATGCTCCGCCATCCCGAGATGCTATGCTATATGACGACTTCCAACCTTTTCGACCTGCCCAGTTCGAAAACAAACCCGGTATTTATATTCTTGAATTCGAAGGCTTCAACAAAACAGTCGACGAGTTTTACTCTTCGATTGAGTCTCAACGACTTGAATCTCGGTTGAATGAACATGAGCTTGCAGCTCGACGGAAGTTCCAGAAGGTCAAAGACGAGCATGAAAAACGACTAGGCGCCCTCCAACAGGTCCAAGAGCTCCACATTCGTAGAGCGCAGGCAATTGAAGCAAATACTCACCGCGTTGAGGAAGCGCTTGCCGCTGTTAATGGACTCATTGGCCAAGGAATGGACTGGGTCGACATCGCGAGGCTGCTTGAGAATGAGCAAGGTAGAGGAAATGTCGTGGCCACGATGGTCAAACTTCCCCTGAAGCTGGAAGAGAATACTATTACTCTGTTGCTAGATGAGCCAAGCTTCGAGGAAGATCATGGGAATGATGAGGATGATCGCACTGACGATGAGGACGACTCTGACGAAGAAGCTGCTGAGAAGCAAAAGGATGCTATCCGCGATAGGCGGTTAGCAATCGACATCGATCTCGCTCTATCGCCGTGGGCAAATGCTAGACAGTACTATGATCAGAAGAAGCAAGCGGCGGTAAAGGAGCAGAAAACGGCGCAGTCGTCTACCAAGGCGCTCAAGTCGACAGAAAAGAAAATCCAAGAAGATCTCAAGAAGGGCCTGAAGCAGGAGAAGGATATCCTGAGACCTGCGCGACGGCAATTCTGGTTTGAAAAGTTCCTCTGGTTCGTCAGCTCTGACGGATATTTGGTCCTAGGGGGCAAGGATGATCAGCAGAACGAGCTCCTCTACAGACGCCACCTCAACCATGGCGATATCTTCGTCCATGCCGACCTCCACGGTGCCTCCAGCGTGATTGTAAAGAACAACCCTCAGACGCCAGATGCTCCAGTGCCACCATCCACACTATCGCAAGCGGGAGTACTGACTGTCTGCACCAGCAGCGCCTGGGACTCGAAAGCTGTAATGGGAGCATGGTGGGTGAGCGCTGACCAAGTCAGCAAGACGGCTCAGACAGGTGAATATCTGGCAACCGGTGGCTTCATGGTGAGAGGGAAAAAAAACTTCCTGCCACCAAGTCAGCTCCTGCTTGGATTTGGAGTCATGTGGCTAATCAGCGAAGAGAGTAGAGTTAATCATGGCAAGCATCGACTGGCCAAGACTGAAAGCACAATCGGCCGCGATACTGAGGCTTTGCGAAACGACACCCAAGAAACCTCGATCTACGACCACCATGTTGAAGAAGCCAATGCTTCTCAGCAAAAAGTCGTCTCAGATAGGGACGGGGTTCACGTTGAGAATAGTGCGGACAATGTGACGGAGCAAGGAAAAGAGGACGAGGAAGCAAAGACGAACCAGGGGACTGCAGAAGACAACAAATTAGAAAACCCGGAGGTGAATGATACTCCCTCAGATACTGAAGAAGCTGAGCAGCCAAATCCTCTTCAACCAAACGGCAATCCATCTGGAACTGCGCGCGATCTTGGAAACGAACCAGATGACGGCAACAACCACTCCGAAGGTATTATCGATGAAGGCCAAATCCAGCCACCCCATTCTACGACCCAAGCCTCCAGCGGCGCCTCCACACCCCGCTCCTTTACACCCTCTACTACCATAGCAAAGAACAAGGCTCCCGCCCGTGGCAAACGCTCCAAAGCCAAACGCGCGGCCAAGTACGAATGGCAAGACGAGGAAGACCGCCAACTCGCCATGTTGCTCCTGGGAAGCAACAAAGCAGCTGAACGCAAGCAAGTGGAAGAGGAAGATCGAGTTGCAAAGCAGGCCAAGATGGAAGCGGACAAAGAGCGCAGACGAAAACAGCACGAGAAGAATGCTGAGAGAGAACGCGAGAGGCAGGCGAGAATTGAGCGTGGAGAAGTGATTGAGGAAGACGAAGTTGATGCTGAACAGCTCGAGCAGGAGCGGAAGGAGCACGCCAATATTGATATGCTCGTCCCCGCTGCTGAGCCAGGGGATGAGCTGATCGCAGCGGTGCCGGTAGTGGCGCCGTGGGGGGCCTTAGGTAGGTTCAAATACAAAGTAAAGCTGCAGCCAGGAGGGGTAAAGAAGGGCAAGGCAGTCAAAGAAATTGTGGGCGGGTGGACTGCGCTGGCCAGTCGGGGGAGGAAAGTGTTTGATGCTGAAAACAAGGACAAGGAGCGGGTGTGGGCAAAAGAAGTGGACCTGATCAAGGCGTGGAGGGTGGAAGAGGTGGTGGGCAGTTTGCCTGTCAAGGGAGTACGAGTTGTACAAGGTGGCGGCCTTAGCGGTGGTAGCACTGGTACAAAGCAGAGATAAGTCCAAGTTCAAGGGGCCTCAGGGGAGCCGCAACTACGTGCTGTGAGATAGCAACCCAAGAACATCTTGGACAGCGAGGAGAAGGAGCCAGATGAAATGGCAGGGTTTGACAAGTAGACAACGAAGCAGGGAAGGAGAAGCACATCCCACTTGCCAACCTGTCTACAATACTCTTTAGGATGTGCTATGTTGCGTTGTGGTTTTGCTAAGCTACTGTACTATCATCGTCAGAGTAGTACCGATCTCACGGTTTTTGGCCAACAAACCGGGTGAGGCATTCTTGGCTTGCCTCCTAGGTCTCTGTCTCTGTCTGTCCGTCTCTCTCTCTCTGCTCTGCCTCTGTGTTCAAGTCTCCATTCCAGTCAAAATGTCATGGTGGATTAGACTTGTCAAAACTTGGCTAGACTGGTCGACCACCCCTTTTTTCAAACAATACGAAACAATAAGGGTGGGTATGAGTGCGGCAGACTTGCCGTCGGTAATCAAAACGGAGCTACTGTAACAAAGTCATTGCTCATCTCTCATCTCTATCGTCACTGCCCTCACAGCCGATTCCTATTCGAATGAGTCGAACATAGTTTATTATTTACCCCTCTTTCCCCGCGTCTTTGCTACATGCTGGCCTCTTCTTCATCGCTGGATGTCTTCAATCATATTGAAGGTCGGGCCAAAGCCACCGATAACCGCCTATCTGGCTGTTCGAACAAGGGCACGGTGGTCAATAGGGTGAAGATGGATTTGAAATGCGTGCCTTCAAGAAGGCAGATGTGCCAAGGGGATACAGATAGATCCATGCTGATCCATGTTGCGTTTTACAGAGAGAGAGTGTGTGTCTGTGTGTGTCAACATGTCAGGCCATGCTCTGACCCTGGCTTCTGTTTCGAGGGATGCAGGCCGTGAATGTTATCAAGGTAGGAGGAAGGTTAGCAGTCAGAATCTTAATACTGATTCGAATGCATCATGCCCGGTTGACGATGAGGCTGCTGCTGCTGCTGCTGGGGCTGTACACCGTAGCTGCTGGTTACCCCCCCGACCTGGCCGATTGAGCTCTGAGCTTGCCTCTGTGTGCCAGCTTGTGGTCGGCTCTGGCTACCGTAGCCGTTGACATCGTTGAACCAGGGGTGTCTGAGGGCATCTTGCGCAGAAATTCGGTTCTCCGGTCGGAGTTGGAGGAGTTTGCCAAGCAGGTCGATGCCCAGTTGGTCAATCTGCGGGAGGAGGATGTGAAGCGATTGAGTGGCGTAGTTGGGGAAGTTGGGCTTGTAGTCTGGTAATTGCGAAATACCGGGCCAGGTGCGTTCGGACGGCGTACCCATCAGTCGGAAGATTTTCTGGAGCTGGTCTTCGTTGGTTGTGCCCGGGAACAGGGGGCGGCCGGTGTACATCTCAGCCATGATGCAGCCGGCTGACCAGATGTCGATGCTGGTGTTGTAGGTGCGAGAGCCTAGGAGCACATCGGGGGCACGATACCACAACGTCACAACCTCGTTGGAGAATGTATTGACAGGGATACCAAAAGCACGGGCAAGGCCAAAATCAGCCAGCTTGAGCTGGCCTTTGGTGTTGATAAGCAGATTCTGGGGCTTCAGGTCGCGGTGGAGGACACGGTTCTCGTGGCAGAAGGCGGTGCCACGGAGAAGATCTTGCATGAAGCGTTTGATGGTCATGGCGTCCAGTTGGCCGCGGTCGCCGCGTGAGTCCATGTACTTCTTCAGGTCCTTGTCCATGTAGTCGAAGACCAGCATCAGCTTGTTTTCGGTGTGGATGACATCGTAGAGCGTGACGATGTTCTCGTGCTTCAGTTCCTTCATCAGACTGATCTCGCGGATGGCCGTCGACGGCGTGCCCTCTTCTGAGTCCAGATGGATTTCTTTCAGGGCCACCAGTTCGCCTGTCTGTCGGTTCCGACCTTTGTACACCTGCGCTGCGTTAGAAGGCCGACAGCAGGGGTGCAGGCTCTCCGGCCTGGCTTACGGTGGCATAGGTGCCCTCGCCTAACTGTGAGTGCCGTTAGCGGTGGCCACGAGCTGAGGGTGGCAACGGGCCGTCCATACCTTCTCCAGCTGTTGGAAAGAGCTGGGATGTCTTCGGTTATCCATGATGGCGGCAACCGATGCTTCTCGGGCTCTGAACTTCGCAGGAAGCAGAGTCTGGCTGTGTTGCAGGAGGAATGAGGACGGTGAAACTATTCGCTCAGCGATCTGCTGCGGGGCCCGGCTGGACGACGGGCGTATCTGCGTGGGCTGAGACGACGATGTACTCTGAGTAGAGGAAATAGAAGCACGATGAGGCAGGGAACGAGCAGATTCCGACATGACAAAGAGGCAAACTCTTTATGGAGCAGGCATGCGAATTGCTCGCCACGTGTGCGGATCGATAGCAAGGATTGCAGCCTGCGCTGATGGGCCAACGCGGGAGATGGAGCGGGTGGCCGGGTGTGCCAGAACGGAGGGCCCGCCCCCGGAGCACTGGTGAAGAAGCCCCAGTAACGGAGGCGGCCGGGGAGCGGCCGCCCTAGAAGTCGCCTATGTAGCCGCCTAATAAGTTAATTAGAGTAATAATATTAGGCACATGAAACACCATCAGACTTACTGATGCTCTCTAACTGGTGGCGACAGTACATAGTATTACTTATTATATCCGCTTTTGGATTACATATATATGTTTTGCGCCCCATCTGACACACACCAATCCAGTCGCCCGCGACCGCAGTTGGTGGTGTTGAGGCGGCGGGCTCGCGCCCATGATTGTAGGGGTCAGTTCTACAGCGCAATAAACGCCAGGCTATCCCACTTTTCATGTACTCTAACTAGTAGTCGCTCAAGTTGCAGTGCATGCATGTCCAAGGTATCATTTTCTCGTAATCAGTCAGGATGTTGATTAGCGCTTGTTAGATGTCATTTGAGGCCATCAAGCCAACGGCATCTGTGTCTCACGCTGGTGTCCGCCGTGGTCGGGCCGCTCCAGCGGTTGCCCAGCCCGATGTCCCAGGCTCGCTCATTGTCCTTCGCTTCGACTCAAACACTGGCCGTTGAGCGTGCGCAATTAGCAATTTGAAGCTCGACGCTCGTGCCTTGCATTCTTGCATGACTCGCCGGTCTGAGAAGATGCTGGTGGCCTGCTTTCCACTTGCCATCACATCCGCTTCGTAGCAATGCTGCCACCAGCTTCGCGCCGTGCGCGATACCAAGCGTCCAATCTTGGTGTCTGCGTTCTCCGAGTGATCTGCCACGAGATCATTTAGCGAGAAGTTGTGGCCTTTCCTCGTCGGGCTCGATCTGCCCCTAGGGAGGGATCCACCAGACGTCCGTCGAGGATAGTTAATCGACCCGCCGCTAGATCGAGACGAGGACGACGATTCCACCGATCCCGCCGGTCGCCCCGTCACTGGTACGCCAACAATGCAGCGGCGCAAGCCCGTGAAGCCACATCCGCCAAGCACGGTTTGGAAGTTGTCGATGGTCGGTTTGAGATCAAGATCGGGCGCCAGGTCGGTCATGCGCATCTTCAGCTCACGCACCGCACGTCGAGTTTGCACACCCATATTGACAATGTCAAGCTCAAGCAGGATGATCTCAAGGTGCCCCCCTGGTTCGAGAACTCGTCGGCATTCGCTAATGATGCTTTTCATCTTGGCTTCCGACATGGCTGGAGGAAACCGCAGCACGATTGCGGAGAAGAAGGCGGTGTGGAAGGGGAACCGGTCTGACAAACTAGACACAGACCGCCGATGGTGGTTCATCGGCGTGTGCGTCGAATCTCGAGATCTCGGTGATAGGCTTGAACTCGAGTCTTCCTTCAAGTCGTAGATCACCGCGGCCTCTTTCTCGTACGTGACGGCGCAGTAGATAGACCAGTCTTCGTTCCCAAGTCCGTCAATGACAAGCACGTTCCTCTGAGGCAGCATATGAATTTCTTCGTGCGCAGGAGAGAAGAGCACGCGTCCAAAGGACAGCCATCGGGCCACTTCAAGTGATGCATAATGCAGCTCCGATTGCTTTCCCGGGTTCCTCGCACGCGCCTCGCTGTCGAGAAGATCAACATTTTCGTCATGGGTATGTTCAACCCTCGCCTCTTCAACATAGCCGCCAGAAGCTCGAGTGATTGAGGGAATTAGCGCGGCTGCTGATGAGGACCTGACCCGTTCTGACAGAGCTGTGCTATCGCGGCCTTTTCCTGTGTATTCTCGGAGGAATTCTCGCATCGAGAATGGCGATGATGGATCAAGCGGCGAGTGTGACTGTAAGGCAGCCATGATCCTCGAGCGTCGCAGCCGGATATCTTCGCTCACATTGAGGTCAGGCAGAGTTGTCGACAGTGACAAATCCAGGACCGCCTTTCTCGGATCCAGAGCAGCCAATCTATCGCCCACAGGCGTCCAGCTCTTACCGCCTGGCCCTAGCCATGAGCCGGGAGCCGGCTGTCTCGGCTCTAAGGGGGCCATGAATCGTAGCTCCGACCTCTCCTTCGATCTCGATGGAGACATTACATGCTCAAGAAAATCATCATACTCGTTCCAGATTTCATCATCCTCTGACAGACCAAAAGCGATACGCGGCGACGGCAGGTGACCTGGCTCCTCAGATCCTCCAGCGAGGGGGGCCAACGGCGGACCCATTACGCTGACCATGCCTGAAGAGCTACTCGAACTCGACACATTGGACTTATGATACGCCGTCGGTAGAGGAGGCACATAGGATGCATACCACTCCATTCCAGGCTCTCGACCAATAGTCCGAGCAGGCGCACTCGCTGGCTTGGCGCTGATCTTGTCGTCTTCATGGAATGGTTTTGCCGGTAGTCCATCTGTGTCGACCTCAAGCCGCGGGGGGTCAATGGGCAAATCGTTGATGTTGTCGCGAGGCATGTTTGGTGTCTCAACAGCAATAACTTTACCGAACGGCTGAGAGAATGATCTGCGGCTAGGAACAAATTGTCTTTCTGCACGATTGATCACCTTTGGTATCCGACCGACTTGGGCAAGTCTGGACTGCTTCAAATTCGCTTCCTGGGTCCTGCTAGTTGCTTCTTCAGCCTGAGTCACCGGTGGCGAAGGAGGTACAGCACGCTCCGTCCTGCTCGGAGCCGCTGGCAGTAAGACTGATTGCCTTCTCTTCCAAATCGTAGGAATATCATCATCGCTTGGCGCATTGACAGGGCTTCCTGGGGCAGACTCAGCTGCTTGGGCCAAGAATTGGCTAATAGCTTCTGTTGTATTGTTTTCACTCTCGGACTCCATCACAGCATAATAGGGTACCGGTCGAGGTGCCGGCCTGGTTTCCACGCTAACTGCCATCTCCGGATACTGTGTCAAAGGCGGCAAAGTTGACACGATGGGTGCAGAGACCTGTTGGCGTTTTTTGAAGGGGTTCCACCAATTCTTTCGGCTTTTCTTCTTTACTGCTAGCAACCGTTTATGACCAGCGTGGTGTAGGTCATGACCAGGAAGCACTGACTCTATTGAGGACGGAGCCAAGGAAGACTGGCTGGTATCTTGAGACGTCACATACAGTGGCGCCACCAGGTCATGGGTCCTGATGGGGCTTGGTATCCGCAAGTCAGTGTAGCCAGGCCCGAATCTCTGAGATCGTCGGAGGGCCAATCCTGGCATTTGGTCGAGAGTGGCAGGGCTATTCCTTCGGGAGTTTGTGACATCTTGAAGAGGATATGTGACGGGAGTGGTCGCCCTTGGTGAATCAAAGCCGCTGCTAGCACCCCCAGGAGTACCAGTGTCAACCATGTCACGGTCGAACGATCCATCTGTCACTGCCACACTCGTCTCTGATCCACCCCTCAAAATAACAGGCTGCATCCTGCTAGCGGCAAATTCGTCGAGGTCGGACTGACTGGTGCGATTTTGTCTCGAGGATGTACTACTGTTCTTGCGTGATAACCCTCTGAGCGGACTCCTCCTGACACTGGTGACAGATTGCTCGCTGTCACTACCTCTTGAAGACTCATCCTTGGAAAGCTTTCTCCCACGCTTTGCATATTTTCCGTAACCCTCGTGCCCTGTCCCGGCAGTGGGACCACGGCGAGAAGGCTTCCTACCTCTTTTTTCCGGACTCACGGTGGATGAGCTGGCTCCTTTGCGTGAGAACATGCCGAGACGAGAGAGCGTGCTCAACTTGCTCGATGACTTTTGGGCACTGCTGGCCTCTTGCCCCTGGACTTTTGTGCGGGCTTTCCCTGCTGGGGCCGCATCGTCAAATGCTGATGCAAGAAGCTGGCGGTGCTTGCTGTTAAACCCTGCCTTGTGTTCATTTATCACCACTGGACGACTCTCACCAAGGTCGGAGGTTCCTTCGCGACTGGGTCGTGGAGGAGCAACCCTGATCGAGTTCTGCAACTTGGCATGCGTCGTGGTAGTATCAGGTCCTATCAAAGAGGATCCAATTTCATCCACCTCTGCCGCGCTGCGTTTCGTCAATAGACTCGCCCCCAGAGAAGATGATACTAGTGTGCTGGAAGTACCGGTACTCGACAAGGCATTGCCAATACTGCTCGTACCGTTCCTACTTCCATCTCGCTGGTGCCGCCTCACTGAGGATGTTCTAGGAGGATGGAGTGGTGGAGGGCTCTCATGCAGGCTTTTCTTTTCCCTTGCAGTGCTGGTCGTTCCCACTGGTTCAGGTTGTGGCCAAGTAGTTCCGTGAGGCTTTTCAGAATTTGGCCCAGTCCGCAACGAGGTCAGTTTGGGTAGTCTAGACCGCGGTTCGCGTGGCTGGGGTATAGTCTTCGATTTGGGCGGAGCAGTCTGCACATGTGCAGGTGATGAGCACAATGATACAGGTGTGGTTGTTGCAGTTGAAGCACTCCAAGGTGCAGGGGACTCAGTGAATCGAGTCGATGGACTACTTATGGTGCTTATAGATGGGAGTGAAGGGTAAGGCCTGTCGTGACGGCTCGCAAGCGCTTGTAGTTCTGGTATGAGCTGAGATGGGAGGTCTGGTGTGCGGTTCCGATGAACGGGCCGCTTGTCTGGCACTACAATGCCCAATATGGCTCCACTAGCCATTGGATACTTGGAAGCGTCCTTTTCGGCCTCTTTCTGCGATCGTGAGTCATTGTCCTGGGATTTCGCTTCCTTGCGTATGAGTGAGGTGTCCAGGAACAAAGGGACGTCTTCAGATGGTAATCGTGAATGTAGAGTAGTTGGCACCGTGCCTGGGCTCGGCTGTGGGAAAGGCCTGGCGGCCGCCATTGCGTTAAGTTTGCGAGTTGAACTACCTGAAGTGGATCGAGGAATTGCGGAAGGACGGCCCTTCAGAGTCAAAGGGTCGTGAGTTTGTGGCATTGTCACCGTCGAAGCCTTGTGAGATGTTTTCCGGGCCGATTTGCTGTGCAACATGGTTCAGACTTTGCGTTACCCTCCTCTCAGTAATTCCGCAAATAAGAGTATTCCACCTTGGCAACATGCCGACCTTCGATCACCCTCTCATTAAAGCTGAGAACCTAGCTAGAATGCAAGCAGTGATTTCGTCTTCAGCGGGTAGAAAACCGTAGGGCGCCCGATTTGAGTGGTCCCCGGGATGCACAAATGGATACAGAGACACAGAATGTTCTCGAACACGAAGGAAACTATCCAAGGTGTAGTCGAGAAAGATTAATAAGTCCTGGAAACCTCTGCGCCCCAACTATACAGGGCACATCGGGATGGCCGAGGGTTGCAATTATAGAAACGGTGGGGCAATAATTTTGCGTCTTCTCGAATGAGCGCAGGTATACCGAAACCGGACTTCGTACTTAGAGGATGGATGGAGTAAGTTCTGATCGATGAAATGTACAGTAGAAAACTCTGGTTCAAATGTCCTGGCTGAAGAACATCACCCGATGAAGTTCGTGGAAAGTCTGTTGCAAGGGTGGAGCCCATGTGAGAAGGTGGCAATCGCTTCACGCCCCATATTCGGGAGCTTACGCCCCAACTCGCATTGAGCCTGAATGGCGGCTTAAGCGGCGCCACCGAAAGCTAGAACTAACGGCTGCCGGCTGGGTCACGGGAATCCGTCACAGCCTCGTCTGCACGCCTGAGACCAAGCACACCAGTTATTTTAGTGGCCAAGCTTTCGATAGCTCAACAGGCCAATGCCCACATGATGAGCGGTCCTCTGACTATGAGAGGCACGAGGTCGCGCTACGAGGCATGCCAGCGCCTGGTGCCTCTGCGGCACAGCACTGCTCTCGTCGATACAATTGAAGGCAGCTTGCCGCCCCCATCTCTGGCACTGGTACACTCGTAATCTCCTCAATGGCCATTCAAGGTCAAGGAGCGTTAATGCGGTGGGTCTGAAGCTGAGTGGCGGCGCAGGGCTGAGAGCCAGTCGTTCGTCTCTGGCGTGGGTACTGCACAGTAGTGGCTACCGTTAATTATGCTGAAGGCATTTCCGAGCACCGTCTTCCCCATCTTTTTCCAGTAGCATATCCCTCGCCTCCTCCCGCAGTGTGGGCTTGGGCAGAAATCGCCGGACGATCATGTGTCTACTTCACACTAACAAGCCTCTAAGCCGCCGACTTGGGTCAGATCTGAGATGCTAGTGTATCAGCCGCATCTATCCCAGTTTCTATTCTGCTGCCAGCTGAAGAAGGGTCAATGTTCAACACGTGTCAAATTCCCATCCTGCGGATTGTGATGAGCCACGCTCGGGGAAGACGCCATCCCCGATGAACCCTGATTCATAATGTGGGTACCGCTTCGTGATCTGAAGTCTCCTAGCCATCTTGGGCCTTTGATTCGCTCGTGCCGACACCAATCAGCACCTGTCTCTGGCATTGCAGGGCTGAGAGATTTTGCTTTGAGCCTAAAGTAACTATCCGATGGCCAATAAGCAGGTTCAAGGAAGACCAGGCACGCGGTAGTCTAGCGCCATCTTGCTCTTCTTGCGAGTTTCTGGAAAATCTCCTGGCCGCCCTTCTCGAAGCCTTCGCCTAGGTCAATCGCACATGCAATCACCGTGATGAGTGATGAGTTTGAAGGACAACACGATACATCTGAGGGATCACCTACCTGATTTGAGAATGGAGAACACGATGACGGAGTTGCATTGCTATATGATGGGTCCAAGCAGATTCTTATGTCTACAAGGCCATCCCGCTAACCATAGAGGCCATCCCACTCCTCTTCGTCGTCTTCAGGAGCAGCGTTCTTCCTGATTTCCTCAAGCTGCTTCTTACGGCGCTCTCTGACCTGCTTGGCTAAGTCGACTCGGTCAAGAGGACACGTGCCGTTCAGCAACAACCACGGACGGATGCATTCAAGGTCGAAGACATGGCTTGGGTGGCATGGCAGTCTCACCAAGAGTGGGTGAGCGTCTTCCACAAACGGGTTTCCGCATATGGGACAGTCTGCATCTTTCTTAACCCTCTTGATGTTAACTCTGTCGAGCGCCGCAATGTATTCTTCGTCAACACCTTTGACTTCTGTTGGCGGCCGTTCTGCAGAACTCAGAAGGGTCTCTATCATCCCACTCAGCAGATCCGAGTCTGCATTATCATTATCCCGTTGCATGACCTGGAACGCCTCGGCAAGGGACCTGAAAGCCGCAGAAACATCGGTGGGAATAGGGACAGCTCCCTCGCGCGACCGGGCTTGTGTTCGGTCTGGCGTGATTTCGGACATGAGACTGAGAAAAGAAGAGAGATCTGGTCGTCGAGGCCTTGCTGCGGACCGATTTGGAGGATCGGAAGCATGCTCAGCTGTGTAGAATAAGTACCTGTCCAGTGGGCTAGGGAGGGGGTGTGAATACGTACTCTCGTAGCTTGCCATAGCAAATGGGCTGTTTCTTGAGACACGTGAAGGGTGGTTGGAGAGGGTCAGCTTCTGATGGAAGATCGAGAAGATCACGACGTCAAGCTTTAACAGGTCACTGGGTATCAGGCAGCACGATGGATGGCGTGGTACCTTCACAATGCCAATCTAGGTGGAGACCTCAAGGACTTATTCCAGCCACAAAGTCAGAAGAGGCTCGAGCATCAAGAGAGCACCAGTAAGGCTCACCAAAGTTACAGGTACAGGACTGTCACTTGGTTGATACGAGTGTTACTGTAGAATTCATCCACCCAAAGCGTGCAGATTCATCAAATCATGCGCGATACGCCATCAAAGTGGGTTAAGGTTAATAATAAGTTACTATGATACGAGGATTATATTTTGTCGAACTAACAATCTGCACTAAATTTCAATCTAGCCACTTTAGGCTAGCT
>QQXO01000321.1:0-24705 GCA_003709845.1 Chaetothyriales sp. CBS 134916
GCGTCAGGGTACTGCTTCCGTAGCGACTAAGCTCTGTGCTGTAGCCCTGGTGGCGGGGAGACCTGCGATACCTGTCGCATCGCGGTCTCTGCGGTACTTTTCGCCAATGCCCCCGGTAGAGTCCCGTTACAGTCCTGGACGAAGTTTATGAGCTATCTGTGGGATGAAAATCTCTTCTAACCACTTGATACCAATCTCATTTGTTGTGAATACAGCTTTAGTCGAACAATAAAGCTAATCTGGGGTCTGGGAAGGGATAAACCACTGGTTTTGAATGTGCTTTGCCTTAAAGATAAGCAGAGGGGTGAGGGATTGGCCAAATGGGTTGATAGCTTCAATTACAGTACACTATTCGTGTTTATTTGTTATCTTAATAATAGATGAATTAGTAGTAGATATCCTAACTACTGATTGGTTTGAGCAGGGTCTAAGAGCTATCCCTATCTCATCTATATTCCAATAGTTATCTACTGTAATCTGATAGCGCTTAATAATGACCAGTAGGTCCTTGAACTAGGTGTTAATTATATCTCTTTGGAGCTATTATGTACACTTACAGTCAATTACGCGTCCCAGCTTTGTTTTGACGCGTGGGTTATGTTGTAGGAAGTGTGGTACCCAGTTCTTGCCGAGGCCATCAGGACAGCCATTAACTCACAGTATAAGGGAGGCTATTTCTCGAATTTGCGCGTGATTCGGAGCTTGTGTAATAGCTTCTAAATCAAGACACCACTGTGTAAGCATCTCCTCTTGTTCAGGGGGTAAGGTCTGCTGTTTAGCGCGCGTAGCTTGTCGAGTTGGTTTCCCATTGATTCGGTCTTGGAGAGTGCTTCGAGGGAGAGAGTAGAAGGCTGCAGCCTTGCGAGTAGATGAAAAACGGCCATTTCTGAGGTCTTGGAGGGCCAATTGTATTGTATTTTCATTTGACATCCTATAGAATAAGTCAGCGTGGAATAATCGTGATCTGAAAGTGAGAGTGAGAAAGTTGGAAAGTGACCGAGTAGTGTGGTGGCCGAGTATGTAGTAGGTGGAGTTACAATTAGGGCTTGGCAAGAGAGCTAACCCCTAGGGGCTGAACAAGCTAAATTGTAGGGCTCCAGGGCAACCGCAGGGCCAACAGTACTAATACTAGCAAGACCAAGTCTCACTCTAGTAGGAAGATTAGGCCTAATAAGGAGTAGGCGACAATAACTATAGGTAAGGGATAGGTAAACTAGGCTCTGCACCCTATTGCAGAATATTC
This sequence comes from Chaetothyriales sp. CBS 134916, assembly GCA_003709845.1. Classification (NCBI taxonomy): domain Eukaryota; kingdom Fungi; phylum Ascomycota; class Eurotiomycetes; order Chaetothyriales; family Domatiomycetaceae; genus Domatiomyces; species Domatiomyces globalis. Next base: position 1,244 of record QQXO01000321.1, read on the forward strand.
GTTTTGATGTAATTTGGACACAAATACGATGTAATTAGCTAATTGTCACCTGAAAGTAGTATATCTATTAAGCGACTATAAATATAAGCGTTTTTTGATCATGTCGTACAAGAACAGTATAACTGACTGCTGTAGGGTGAGTAGTACTGCAATTGCGAGGAATTTTGATGCTGGAATTTTGATGTGGTAACTTACAGGGTAACTTAACCAACCGCAAGCTGAATAACGACGATGGCAATCAATCACTTCTCCCTTCACCTTACTGCGCACAGACTCAGCATCCTTGCCAAAAGGCCTACAATGCGATGGAGTACACTAGATTCTCCCCATCGAATGTGCGATTTTGTCGCGCCGGCTCGTAGCACACTAACTGAAACATATCTTGCATTTAATAGCATGCATATAGCATTTAACCCAGCGGAGACGGTAGAGACAAATATCACCTTGAGGCCTCCCAAGATGCATTGGCCAGCTCTGCAGCGCCCTTCACAGCTACGTCTACTGCATTCCTACACAGCTCGTGTGCTGAATTTCATTTTGCCTGGACGAAATGGCAGAGAATGCTGAAGCTGAGAACATCTCCAGCCTCATTGCTCAATTGCAGAAAACCGACCTTTCAAGTCAAGATGTGGCGAGGAGACCCAGGCAATTATTATCTCTGGCACTTGGACTGACTGAAGCTCTCCAAACTCCTGCCGAGCGGGCCTTTGAAGTTTGCCATTCCGTATGTCTCATATCCTATCTTGAGTGAGGGAGTGCTGACGAGAAGGAAATGATTAATTCGCGCTTTTACCATCTGCATATGTTGCAGCAGACCTTGGTATCTTTCAACCAATCCAGTCTTCGGGGCCACAGACCGCCAGCGAGCTCGCGAAGACCACTGGAGTTGACCCTCTACTGCTACATAGGCTTGCCCAGTTCCTGACTGCCAACACTCACTTTCCATTTGCAAAAACTCACCGAATCACAGTGCGTATCGTGCGTATTCTCGCCGCTCACAGAGTCTTCATCGAGATTGCTGGACCCCAGACCAAGTTTGGGCCGACCGCACTCTCGGATTTCTTCACGGTCCCAATGCTCAACAACGGCATCAAACATTGTGTTGATTTGGGCTACCGGAGTGGGGCAGGGTTCCCAGCTTACGCTAAAGAGACGAAATACCGGGGACTTGAGGACGAGCTCGACTGTCCGTTCCAATATGCCTTCCGGACGAAATTGCACTGCTTCGACTGGTGGGAGGAACATCCTCGCGAAGCCGCTCAGTTCAACAGCATGATGACAGGGTATGGAGCTAATCGGCCACCATCGACTTCGATGTTTCCTGTAGAGAAGTCTGTCGGTAAGGGTGTCGATGGTCAACAGAAGGTCTTGATAGTCGAAGTCGGTGGTGGCTTGGGGCATGATCTCATGTTATTTTGGGATTCCCTCCCGGATACCCAAGGTATGCAAGTCTGCCAGCTTTCTCAAGAAGTCACGTTGGTCCAGGAGACTTTTCCAGCGTCAATATGAAGAGCTCCTAGTTGCTGACTTTGGTATTTCAAAGGTCGATTGGTTCTCCAAGATCAACCAGAAGCGATCGATACAACCCCAAAAGGCAACCTCCATCCAACAATTGAAGTAATGAAACACGATTTCTTCCAACCTCAGCGAATTAAGGGCGCACGGACTTATATTTTCAAGCATATGTTACACGACTGGCCCGACCACAAGGCTCTCACCGTCCTGCGTAACATCAAGGCCGTTATGGAGGATGGCTCAAAACTGATCATCATCGAGAACGTTCTTCCGGAAGTGGGACCTCTCCCAATTGCCACAGCTGGTTTAGACTTCATCCTGATGATCGGGTTTGCCGCGAGTATAATACCATTTTTCTTAGCTTGCTTCACGTGAATTATCAGCCGCATCCATCCGCGCTAATTCCAATCACGTACTGACTCGAGATTTTGTAGTGGAGAGAACCGAGAAGCAGTGGGAAGCGTTGCTGGCTGAGATGGGTTTGAAGATCACCGACCGGTGGGTGAAGGAGGATGGAGACGGTGTTCCAGAAGCTATGTTGGCGTAATTTGTAATACGTGTCCAAGTCTGACCTACAAGTCCAGACAAAGCAAATAAAGTCTGTGGGTAATGCCAGTATTCCAAGGAAGGCGAAGGGGCCACTCATTCTAGTCCTGGTGAAGGATATCCCTAGTTGCCAATGCTGAAGCCTCCTGTTACGGTCTTTCGGTGGAGAAATACGCTGAGTTCTATACAAACAGTCAAGAATGGGGTTCGCTCCAGGAAGCAATATGAGAAGCTCGCCAGCGAGTTTCTCTCTGAGAAGACCCTACTTAGGAAGATTGACAGAGTACCTAGTAGATGAATAGGCATATGGAGACAGTCTCTTCACTTCCTGAGGCCGGTGGCTTGATGTTCATCCGGGAATTGTCTCCTCGAAACTCTGCCATTATCTTATTTTCTTTCTATTGTCTTGTGCAATGTGGCCGAGGTCTACCAGGTATTCAACCCGACCAGCAATACGAGTGGTAAGCAGTTTCTTTTCCCTCGTTGCCCTGGTAATTTTCATTCTCTGCTGTGCCAACACTCGTGCCTTCACTTGACTAGTGACTTGTTTCTTTCCGATTCTGCTCAGTAAGCCGCGCTCTCCCACCCAGTTGTCTTGCGCCCTCAAGACAGATGGTGGAACAAGGTCAGTCCGCTCATCTCCTGCCCCAGCCCTTAATCGTCACCAACACTCCCCGATCTACCACCTCACTCGCATGATGCTGGGAACCTGGATCGAGCGAGGGTCTGACGGACGGCCCTACTTTGTTCGTAACAAGAGGGCAACGCGTCCGTCAGCCTTTCAAATACTTGCCGATGCCCTGATGCCTGAACGAACGCCATCCTCACCATTCTCCAGGTCGTCGCAACCAGGCTGCTGTACCAGGTCAGCGCCAGTGAAAGCTCCCCTGTTTCTGCATGCTCCAGCTTGGTCACCTGCTCCTGCTGCAATCAAATTCCATCCTCCTGTTCTACAACCTACATCTCATTCGAATACGTCCAAGTTCACCAACATGGATCCTCACAACCAGTCTGCACCGCGCCATGACACTGGCAACAGTGCCCATGGCATAACCAGGTCGTTCCTCCCGACCTATCCTGCCCCATTTCCAAGCGTGTATCCTATTTACCCCTCACCGCAACACGCGGGTCAATGGCTTCGAATGCATCCTCATCCAGGTCCACCGTATCATCCACAGCAAATCCATCCCGCAGTCCAGATTCCCGGTATCAGGCCGCCATTCCCAACCCCGCCATCAGGTGTCTCGCAAGGGGCTCCGCCTCGGCCTGGTGCTAGCGTCATCAATCCACAGCGGCTACCGACCACTGACGAACTGAGATACAAGTGTTCAGTTTGCGGTCGCTTCAGGTCAACAAGGTATCACTACAGGCATCCCATCCCTCTGGGTCAGCTACCTAGCAAGACTGTCTGTCGCAGATGCTGGGACGAAGCAACAGACAGTGAGGATAGTGAGGCACCTGACGACATCCAAGATCGCAGATATCGCCAAGCCAGTCCGCAAACCCTGCAAAGAGTCTCTTCGATTGGCCCGCTCTCGCGTAATGTAAGCACCAGAGCGGGCCGTTCCAGAAGCCGTGTCGACATGTCCGACGAGGATAAATATGACTACTCCCAACCACGCCGAGACACGGCCTGGTCCCGTTCTAGCTCACCTGAGATAGTGCCTCACCGCCGACAGAGCAGGCGTGCCAAATCAAGACGGGCTCGTTCTCGAAGTCTTGGAGATGCTCGATTTGCACAGGCCGATGGCGGACCGAAGGTAGTGAGAAAGGTCACCTACATTGAAGAGTTGCCAAGACGCGCAAATGAGCACACTAGTCAAGGCCGGTGCCATGAATACACAGAGACATACCAGTGAGTCTAGCCATCGTTAACCAGCAGTGCCACTAATGATGGCCGACAGCGTTCGAGGAATCTCAGGTTCGCCTACCCCTGGTACTGACAGACAAGGCTCTGACCCCTTCAATCACCTAGCTCCATTGTTTTCCCATCGACACTCTGTGAACGCACCACGGTCAAGCCTTGACGTACGGCCCGAACCGAGTCTGACAACCCTGGACATCTCAAGACGGTCAAAGCACCCATGCGTCGCGTCAGAGCCCTTCACAGACCCCGGCTTCCAGTGCAATTTCCACAACGAAGATGCGTTTTCAGCTTCTCCATCGTACAGACGTTCACAACCCCAGGATGGACGTCGTCGTCGACTTGCCTCTGGAACAAGCCAATCTCGCTATCGTGAGCACAGTGAGTCCCTGCATGTCCAGTACTTGCCAAGGATTGGCTAACAGCCAATCAAGGCAACGAATGGAGCCGTTCAAGGGCCTATGTAACACGTCGATCAAACAGCACAGATTACTATCCTCCGTCTGAAGATGAACAGGGTCGGCCAGTGGTCCGCCCGACTGAGCCTAGTAGACACAACCTTCGAGCTAGGCGCTGTGCCTCACGCTGTGATTCGCGAGCTAGATCTGTCACCAGATCCGATCTTGCCTCGCGCACCGTCCCTCGAGGCGACCTAGTTAGGGCGATTGATCATCTCATATTAGATCCGAGCGATGACTATGACTACTACGACAAGGATGGCATGCGAATTACAGTTCGCGAGATCTGACTCGGGAAGCCTGAGTCCAGATTTGAGGAAATCACACAACTGCAATCTCCCTTTTTGCTTTTCACGGGAATAACCAACACGTGGCGTACACTCCCGAAGCGGCAGGCAGGGCCCTAACTAGTTGGTCTAACTAGATGTGCTAACTGTCGGGGGCGTGAACTCTAAACTGCTGGTTGCTGCAGACTCGGCGTTTTCTCCCTTAGGTTCGCTCTTCCGCGGACCGCAGCGCGTGTTAACGGCAAGGGGTGGCGACACAATCCAGGTCGATTGCATGCTCTTAGTGCAAGCGTTGCTGCGATAATTAGCTTCTGCCAGGAAACCTCTGTGGGGTAGCTAGATCTGGTACGTGATACAAAGTCGAACCCACCATGCTGCAGTAAAGCCTCCTCATGACCCGAGAAGGGACGGGGGTGTGCTGAGGGAATTCGGCACTATGAGTTCGGCTACCAAACACAGAAGTCGCTTTACCAGCTCCAACTCGCCAGAGTACCGGTAGTCCAGTGCCGTAGCGGCCCATGAATGTAGAGATCGCCCAAGTTTTGTGCAAGGCAACGACGGCCTGTTGCAGTGAAGGCGTACGCCCCCAACCCCGCTACTAAACCATGCGGGGCGCAAGACTGCTGTCCAGTACAGTATTAGTAAGTAATGGTTGACCGGAAGACGATGTACGTAAGTGGCATTGCTAGCGCTAGCCACAAGCAGGGCTTAGCGGGTGGATCTGGACCTGAGTAGCTAAGTGACCTGAGCAGCTAAGTGACCTGAGTAGCTAAGTGAACTGCAGAAAACGGGTGCGCAGGAAACGGCACAGGAGAGGCTGGCCCCATTTGCGTTTTAGCTCGGGAAGAACTTCTGACGCTCTGCTCGCCAATCCTTGTCGCGAGGCAACCGCTCGCTGAAACATGCACTGTCACTGGAGCAGACCTGCAATGTGCGACGGGGGGACGTTCCGCAATTGTGACAAAGCGAGACGAGATCATCGAGACGAAGAAAGCAAGTCTAAAGCACGCTCTGATTCAGGAAGCAGTTAGGAAGTTAGCACTCCACGGCCGTCGATCGGGTGCGAGCGGCCCCATGAGGAGCTGCAAAAAAGGGACCTTTTGTCGCAACCCTGGTCAGGCTCATGCCCAAATCGGTCGACATCCTTCGCTTGAGATCTTCGTTTCTGGCGCCCGCTTGCGCTTCTAGTCCCAGGGCCGACTTCCACCACCCACCATATCTGGTCTCGCCCAAGTGGTGAGAATGATGGCCTTCTTCATTCAATGCAGGGGCTTATCGGCCACGTACAGGCCGTGGGGAATTCCGACAAGTTGGGGCCGCGAACCACCTTTTGGCACTAATGCGAGGTTACCATCCGTTGACCCAGTCACCGGTTTGCAGCAGCCCAAATCCGCCGTGGGCTTTTTGGCTGCATCTTGCTTTGCCTTCCACATGGCAAGTCGTCCCCATTCCGGCCATTCGCTGGCCAGGCGCTGGATCTTCTGCCTCCAACAGCCTTTGCTACCCTCGACACCATCTATCACAGCCCTAGCCCTCTTTGAGCTCTAGTGAGGCTCTGCTCTGCTGAAGGTAGGCGGGAGTGTGCCTCCGTCTCGCGTCCCCAGTCAAGGTCGAACTAAAACGAGCGTCCAGTGCATACAATACAATACGAGTACAGCCACCTGTCGAAATGGCGCCAGCTGGGGGAAATAGCCAATACTTGTGTGGGGTGCTCTGGCCCTAGTCACTCCTATAGCACAGAGTAACTCCGCCCCTTTCCGTGCTTGACACGAGTCTGGGGACTTTACCATGCTCTGAATACCAAATTTAGATCTATTCGGGTCCCCTGCGGCCATTGACCAGAACTTTTCCTCTTGTTGTTCATGTTGGAATCTTCTCATTCTACCTCGCGCGAGCACTACGACCACTCGCTCGACGTCGTCAACATGGCCTCATACCTATTTGGATACGCAGATCCAACAATTGAAAGTCTCGATCCGGAACTATCCACAGGAGAGTATGCTCAATTAGATTGCCTCTCACGATGGAACAGCTCGGACTGCAATCTGTCAGCTGTCAGGGACAACCACCATCACCAGCTGTATGATGGATTCGACCTCACACAATACACCACTTCTCACTCTCGCTCCTTCAGTTCCTACGACGGGGTTGCTCATGGATTCGCCTTTGCGCCAACAGTGAAGCGATCACAGACATACTCGTTCCCAGTAGACGTTGATACTATTTGGCAGAACGACCTTAACAGACACGCTCGATATCTTTCGCCGCTGTCATCTGGAACGAGCCTGTCAGGGGCCGATATCACCAAGAGCGACCATCCACTGACACCAGACGCGCCCAAGGACTCGCGATATGCCTTTACCTCTGATACCGCGTATCCTTCACCCCGCAGCGAACCGCATGGAGAGCAGTCACATCCTTCGTACTTCCAGCAGTCACCAGCCGTCATCAGCTGGAACCAGCCTCTGGGACCCAGTCAACCCTTCAGCATGAGAGACTTCGAGCTGAGTCCAGGTGTGCCTGCACAAAGCTGCTTGGCTGCCGAACAGCACAACACCATGACCGTCAATGCCCAGTCTTCGGAACCGCTCAATCTAGCCGACAATCCAAAGCTGGAAGACACTCACACTCCTAACCAAGACGCAGAATCGGAGATTGACGAGCCAATGGTGCAAGACGAGTTGTGCAATGAATCAGATTTCACTGCAGCCCATGCGTCCCGACAACTTCTGGCAGCGCCTCTCCGTTCCTCCACACGGACCCGGCGCCTTACCAGCTCCACCACTCACGCCGTGCAAGATTCTAATGCTCATATCCACAAATCGACCTCTTCCAGAGCTAAGTCAAAAGCCAAGGCCGCGCGCAAGCGCCAGACCTCCAGTCTCACTCGCACTGCCACCTCTGCGTCCAGGCCCAGAATTCGTTCTTTCCAATGTCCCTTCGCTGCTTTCGGCTGTGAATCGGTCTTTCCCACCAAAAATGAGTGGAAGCGGCATACTGCAGCGCAACACCTTCAACTTGGCTTCTACCGCTGTGACTTGGGTGGCTGCTCGCCCTCACATCCGGATCAGATCACTATGACTAAAGGCCATAATGATTTCAATCGCAAGGATCTATTCACTCAACATTGCAGGCGCATGCACTGGGATGAGTGTGATGGTCTACAACGGAGCAAGGTCAAAGGCAGGGAGTGGGCGACTTGGAACAACAAAGAGAAACAGGTCTTTGAGACCTTCATGGGAAAGGTGCGGGAGAGGTGCTGGGTGAACCGGCGGGGCCCACCGTCCAAATCCGAGTGCGGTGTTTGTGGCAAATCCTTCGTAGATGATGCCGGCGACGATGAGGCGAAGGCGTGGGAGGAGAGGATGGAGCACGTTGGAAAGCATTATGAGAGGGGCGAGCAAGACAAGAGCCCCCAGGTGGACGTTGGGCTCAGGGAATGGTGCGAGGAGAACGAGATGGGGGTGTGGATCGATGGAAAATACTGGTTGACAGGGTGTGAGCCCGAGGGGAAGCAGGAGAAGGGCACAAGGAGGCGCATGAGGGCGCGTGCTTCGCCACCCTGTCGCAGTCTGGCTGCGCATATGGAGCCAGCTCAAGGCGATGGGCAAGCTCACAATGATCTCGGCTATCCAGAGGAACATTACGATGATGACGACGACGATAATGATGACGATACAGATGCTGAGGGTGAAACCGAGTAACAGTCCGGGCTTCACGTCTGTATCTTTTGGGCCGATGCAACATACATGAACGGGGCTAGGTTGTGGCAGAAATGGGCATTTGCTTTTCCAATGGAGGATTTCCTTACGCTAATGATACTGATACCCTAATGGAACTCGGTCAAGGACCAAGTACTTGGTAATGCTGTGATTTGGGACGATGCAAAATCGGTACGCGACCGAGTGTGACATAGAGAAAAATGGACCATTTACCATAGTACTATTGTTGCTTCTAATACATGGGGGTGCTCTGATGGCTGTCTGGATCAGGCAAACATTACCGACCAATCACTGTGCTGTAGTCGCCGCTGTCACAATTGCAAACACGGGTAAAGTTCAGTTGTTCGACCCCGTTGGGACTTATTCAAAAGCCGAATTCTCTTTTACCGGCGAGTTAGGACAGTGCATAACTGTGCGACTTGTCGCCATTACAGTAACAGACTCGAACTCGGAGCAGGCAGTGGCCCTTATCTGATTGGGGCAGGGTCACCAAAGCCCAGGGGATCTTTGGTACCCACGGATGCTAGGGATTTTTGCCTCGAGCAAAAATCATCAAGCCCAGTTTTCCGACGCATTTGAACCGTTTGTCCCCTCAATCGAAACACACATAGAGGAGCTTCAAGATACGCCTTGACTCCCCAGAATTGGGCAGAATGAACTGCGGCCACCGACCTCGCCAATAAGAGCCAACCAGGACTGTCCCACTAACTAAGCCACAGCAACTAGGCTTAGATCTTTGCTTCTGGCTTTTAGATATAGTTATACGGACATGTGCCTCTCTTCCCCCCTCCCCCGAAGAAACCCACCCTTGACCAACATGGGTGTGCCTACAGACCAAATGTCTCTTGAACTGCTGGGCAGGCTACTTCTGTTTCGAGCCTGGCTTGCCTCTGCTGACGAGACACCATTGCCGGTCAGCCTAGGCAATGTTGTTGGTGTGCCCCTAGAGTATGCCTCTGGTACCTATCCCACCCAAGCTGACATCTGTTGTGCTCTTGGGGCTGTTTTCTTGTTTGTCCAACTCCCATGGTATCCTGGCAGCATCGCGCAGACGACCCCGCGGGCCTTGCCATCCGCTGTGGCTCGTCCAGGTTCATCTCAATTGCCACTTGTTCGCTGGGTGGCACCAGAGTCATCCAGCCGTGTCTATCAGTTCCAGTTTGCGCTCCGCCAACGGTTGCTGTCGATTGGCGTGTCGAAAACAGTTCCAGGCTTCCGTCATCCGGCGACTGGTACACTCCCTTGTGCAGCCAATGACATGTTGGCCATGCCCTATGATACGGAAGACGTGGGTCAAGTCATACCCAAAGCCTCTCCTATATTTGGCAATGACACAAGTACTCTGTTTCAAATGGGGATGGCCGTTGGGCCAAAGCGATGGCATGGTACGCAGCGCAATTTGACTGCAAATCTCAGTGCTAGGGCTAGAACAAACGGCATGATGAAGGAGAATTGGATCTGGCATAGTCATCTCGCCGTGATGCTTGGCCACGGCCTCCCTGCTGGCGTACGGCAGTGGGCAGGAGGATCGTCGACTCAGCCGAAGAACAGTGGGAGCGACAAATCAGGTGGACAGGAGCAAGCCCAGCGCCAAGTGAGAAAGCGCAAGCGCAGCGATAAAGATGATGATGAGGAGCCCGAGTCCAATTACCAGAAAGGATCAGATAATGGCAGTAATGTCAGACCAAGGACTGCGGACAATGATGAATATTTGTGCCCATATTATTTCAAGGATGAAGAACGACACAAAGCCTGCTGGAAGCAGAAGTGGCGAGGAAACGACCTTCGGAAGCTCAAAGAACACCTTGAGAAAAAACATCTACGCTGGGTGTGTAACTACTGCTTTCAGGCTTTTGAGAAGGAGACATCGTTCGAGCGTCACACACATGTGGTTGATGCACAGAGGGATTATCTGGACGGCTTCGACCATGGACAAAGCCACAAGCTGAAAGACAAGAGTAGATTCTGGGGCAAGACCGGCAAGGAATATTGGGATACCATCTGCGAGATCCTCTTTCCCCACCATACACCTCCCTCCACGCGCAGTGGTTTCACCTGGGAGGAAAGTCAGTATATCCGGCAACAGAACCACGAGCTTCGACAAAGAGTATTGGATTGGCTTGGGAAAGCACAAGACCGCGGATGGATCCAACCAGATGGAGTTTCTTCGCTCACCGACATCATTGAGGGCCGCTGTCCCTCGATCTCTATTGGCAACTCATTTGCTCCGGTCTGGCAACGGTCTGCAGAACCCGAGCACACGATCAGAAACTATCTGGATCGAATCGACAGTGTATTGCCGTCAACCCGAGGCGGGGGAATAGAGCCCATGAATGATGACCATTTTTCGAACATTTTCCAACCGCCGGCATCAGCAACCAGCGTGGATGAGACAGCTCCCTCCAGCTTTCCTCCCTTTCTGTCATCACAGAGCTTTAACAGTCAGAACCATGATCGGGCACAGTCCTCACCATGTTCATCTCCACCGTTGGATAGGGAAGATGGCAACAGTGCACTGACTCAAGTGGGAACGGAATTCATAGACATGTTGGACAAGTGGGATTCCGATGGTACACCTAGGAACAATGTAGATGGTGCTGATGATAATGACAGGCCTACAAATGGGCCAAGGTCTTGAAGGCAAGTAGAGTCATGACATTACACATACTTTGAGGCGTTTGGGCTGTGTAGGAACACTGTGTACTAGGGATAGAGGATACTGCTGTAAGGGACAAAGGGAAAAGCCTGATGACTACTGTGTGAATGATGGGACAGCTGGCTGAGCACAAACAAGGCAATGGCTGACTGGTTGTCAGGAGCTAACCATGCAAAATAAAACTAATTATAATTTGCAATCTAAAGGATTTGCTCTAACTTGTTAAGTTTATGCCCGATGCCTAATGAAGGCACCATAACCGGTGGAAAGCCAGGCAACTGGTCATTGGGGCCGCCGCTGAAGTGCCCATCCTTAATCCCACAATATCATTGGATAGGTCAAGCCATCAACTTGAGTTGCTTCCTTCGGCTGAACACTGTGCAATGAATAACTATAAAGGATGTACATCGTGAGGCTCTGCAAGAGTTCGTGGTCTCTTTCATCAAAGTGCCCCCTACAAAGTGATTGATCAATCAGCTCTTGCAGTGCCAACCCACGTTTGTACATGAAGTCTTGGCACAAGACAACCCAATAAAAAACAGTTGCCAACATCATGCTTAGATCATCTATCTCGAACAAGTCCCTCTGCTACCGGCACCAAGCACCCCCCACACATAGTCCCTTCCTTGATCAGTCAACACCACTCATGATGGATCATGTGCAGGAGAAATCCCACATTGAAGATATGGACAGTCAGGAGAAATGGACAGTCAGGAGAAATGGACAGTCAGGAGAAATGGCTAGACGAGAGAAACGCTCAATCACGGCATTACTCCTCTCTTGGCGTTTCTACCTTCTGTTTGTATCGCAGTCTCGTCGATTCTGGCTTGATGGTGTTTCCTAGGGAATAAAAGCATGCCCTCGCGATGTTGCCTAAGTCTTCTTCTTTTCTTCCTGATTTATCAGTTCGAATGAAAACAATGCCGTCATCACGTCACTCGGAGAGCGTCATACACTCAATCCGCCATGAGAGCAGTGTACACTGCTCGACTGGCGCCTACAACCGCCAGACTACTACAAATTCTGTCCACACCACCACTTCCAACGCCGGCTTCACTTGCAGCCGTCCCGGCTCAGAATCGAACGCACACGCAATATCCCATCGCTCACGCCACGACTACGACGGCGTTGGCAGCCGCAATAGCTCCGCCCGGACTCAAGCCTCAAGCGGCACCCACCACCACTCCCACCGCCACGGACAGAATGCCCAGCACCCAGCCAACAGTTCCCAGGTGGCGTCGTTCGTCTACAACACCAACAACATTTCGGATGTCCTTGTTCGTCGCCAGTACGGCTTCCAAGGAAGCAACCGAGTGGATGATGCCCAAAAGCACATCCGCGAGTTTGAGGAGAAGTTTGAGCGACACGTGTACGAGAAGAAGGGTTAAGGCAGACGGAGGAAAAGCTGCTTTGTAGCCTATCCTAGCACATATACATGTCAATGGCTTGTGTGTGTCTGGCGATAGGTAAGCAGAGCAACGCTGAAGGGGGTGAATGATCAGCAGACACTCGTTGATGAGAATCGGGATGAGTCAGAACGACGATGAGTCAAAGAGGCAGGCCGACTTGAAGGAAAACATAAAGAGCACCATCGATGCCGGTATTCAACGCTACCGATTGCTCGTTACCCCCACCCCACCCCGACCGCTATCCCAAACCCTAACCAAACTCAGACCACCACCACCATTCCTTCTTTCGCCCTTCCATACCTCCTGTCTCGACACAGTCATGGACCCAACAAGAGTCTGATCGTCGCCGCCATCGTCGCCGCACACCTTTTGGGCCAGCTAGTGTGAACCAGCACAGATAGGATGACTCATCGGTGGACAGGATAAGTTATGATACAGTATAAAGTATGCAAAAAAAGACATGCTGTAGAGACTCGCTATCTATAAAATACAATTCACACAGCTGCAGACTTTTGTTTTTCACTTAATGAATAAATTAAGTTACAGTGATGTTCTCCCGAGTTTCGGGAACAAGGCTTCTGCGGCCTTCAATTAAGCGTACCTACCGGTACCCACAGTACCTCTTGACGCTTTCCCTCGCCACTTCTTACAACAACAGGGATGCATTTATTCCTTAGGAGACTTTAAGACTCTTTCTTATCTTACAAATACTGTACATGGCCCATTTTGACATCCCTGGTTTTCTGCTTTTTCTGAAAGCCTTTTGACTTTCTTCTTTTTAAGAAGCGGGGGGAGGAGGCGCCTAGATTCTTCAAGAATATGATTGAAATACAGTAACTCTCTCTGACTGTACCGATACAGACTGTCAACTCTAACTAAGGTCCTCGCGGTCGTCCCTGCGCCTCCCTGTGAAGTGTAATTAATTAGCTGGTACTCTTGACGTGTGTACACTGCTCCATATCTTCTGACCAACAAGAAAGTAGATTCATGTCGTAAAGAGTCCTTGGTCTGGGCCCGTGCAGCGGAGGGACAAGAGGAATTGCAATCCTTTTTGCGGTTGCTATTGAACGCATCTCTTTGACCGACAATTCAACACTCGAGGAGGTTGGAACAGCATGTGTGAATCTTATCAAGCTGCTTGGCGACTCCCATCACGAGATAACTGCAAGTTGTCTAATAATGACACAGCAGGTCAGGCATTAAGTGCAGAACATGCATGAGAAATGGAGTACACAGTAGTTCTCCAGTAGGTATAATACAGAGCAGAGAACAGAGGATGGATAAACATGGTAGAAGCGAAAAAATGCTCGATACGGCACTGAATTTGATCAGGGTGCAACTTGCAACCACCCTTTCCACAAAGACGAGCATGACTCAACCAATTGGCTTTCACTCGTCTTCCTCATCATCCAAATCGTCGACTGATCGGAGCCACACTGCTCGAGCGTCAACCGCTTCCTTGCGCACGTCGCGCTTGGGATCATCAAGGACGCAGGTGAGACCCTGCAGCACATCTCGCTTCAATGCAAGCAGCGGGTTTACACGTGAGTCGCTGCCGGTGATGTACTTTGGCATCAGCGTCAGACACCTTGTGGCCAGTCGTCGTGTCTTTGGTAGAGTCTGCTGCAGTGGTGCATGCTTTGTCGTGGTAGCCTTTGCAAGTGCAGCAGATACGAGGAGCCGCTTCGTCAGGGCAGGGATGTGGCCGCTCTCCTCAAGCGCAGTTGGATTGTTTGTGATGACGACTGCGAGTGTCTCGAGCGTCGCGACCTTGACTGTCTGGTCGGACAAGTCGAGTGACTGTAAGAGTAATGGAAGAAGCCTAGGCAGCTCTGGTATAACAATTTCCGAAGGCACTGTCGAGAGTACACCACTCAAGGCGACTAGATAGGTCTCCCTTTCCGTAGTCGATGATGACTCTCTAAAACGCTGTGATATGAGCGGAGCCAATATCTGAAACACTCGCTGAGGAGCGAGGAGTCGTATCTGGGCAAAATTGGTCTTTGACAGAATATCATCCGGCAACAATATCACCCGAAACAGTTTGGCAGCTTCCTTCGAGACCTCAACGCGATACTCTGAGCTGAGAAGATCGGCCAACCCGTCAAGATATTCATTGGTTTTGGGAGCTAGACGAAGGATGAGGGCCTTAGTAAGGAAAAAGATGAGTCGGAGCGTGAAGTTTTGGTGGGTTGAGGTCGATCTCAGGCTCAATCTTCTTTCCGACAGAAGATGATGTATTTTGTCCAGGTCTGAATTCGAAAGATGCTTGTTGACGTACAGGGCTACCAGTCTCAAGCAACTGATTTCGATAGCATTGCTTGGTGATCTCTCTGCAAGTATGATGAGCTCAGAGATTCTCTTGAAAATGTGGTCATTGGTGAAGAGAGCCGAATTCACTTGTCGTGGAAGAGCAGCCAGTAGCCACTTGGACAAAATGAGTGGAGTGGTCAACTTGAATAGTGAATCAAGACTGCTGGCATTGTCTACACTGGCCGAACTGTGTCGAAACAATGTGTAGACGTTGTTGCTCACGGACACAATATTCTCCGCGGCCGAACGGCGGACAATGAGATTTGATACTCGGCCTAGCAGATCAACAACTCGGCTGTCTGCAAGTGGACCGTTACTCGAGTCAGCAGCTCTTTGTGACAGTCCAACGACAACACTATCAAAATAGGCATCAAGATGGACCCCTTGAGTTTCGACCGTCCGGTCGAACACGTGATATATTGTGCCAAGAATGGCGCAAGTGTACGGGAAAGGGCCTGGTGCAGTCGATCTGAAGAGCAAGTCAAGCTTGTTCAACAGTCGTCTCATGAGTGTTTCGAGAAGCTCCCGTTCAATGCTGATCTCTGACAAAGCTTCAAGCACGGACTGGTAGTCTGCAGACTGCGCCTCATCTTCAGAATCTGGCAGCCGAGCTGTAAATGCCGGGAAAGTGATATCCGCAATCAGGCGTGGCTTGAATTTAGAGATACCAGCCAAAGCAGACATAGATTTCTGCTTGAGTTCATCCCGGCCGTAAGACTCCTCTGTCAGTATGATCTCGTCGTAATACTGGACGAACATTCCAATCTCGTCATCTTGGAGTAATGAACGCATCTGCGAGAGTAACAATAGTCCGTTGGCTGCCGTCAGACGGAAAGAAACTTCCTCCTTGACAGTACCCATCAAGACCTGGCTGTAGATGGCCGTGAGCTTGTCTCTGAATTCAACCAGCAGATTTTCCTTGGTGCTAGGATTCTTTGCACTCAAAGAAGTCCAAGAGCCATAAACCTCGATTGCAGCCTCAAGAAGCTGGTTGGTCACTTCAAGCGTGGCTCGCTGTTTGATGATGCCATCGGCGGATTGGTAGATAGTCAATAAGGCAGGGCCAATGCTCTTCATGATGATCTCGAATGATTGAGTTGACGCCGAGGCAGCCGCTTTGAGAATGTCTCCAGCCGCCTTTGCTTGTCGAGCTGCCGGTTCTTGCAGGCGCTCCAGGCAGTCCCTGTTTATCGGATTGAGATACTGTACAAGCGGAGATGAGGTTGGTGAGCTATTTGAGCTCTTGCTGAGACATGTGGATATCGCTTCAATCACATGCAGCGCTTCTTCAGCTATCTCTGGTTCCTGAGCTTGGAATACCTCAAACTTGACAGCGTCCCAAATAGTGATTGAATACTGGGAAATGGTAGAGACAGGGTAATTTTGCGCGCACGCCGTGAGCGCTTGGAGGACATCCTTCTTGACTGCCGTGGAGGTCGAATCGAGGCGGTCCAATAGATTGGGGAATGTGTAAGGAGCCAAAAGGCCGTTTGAGGCAAGACAATCTTTCAGCCGGTCTTTGAGATGCTGAGCGGTGATACCATACGGATCATTTGGAGGTGGCCGGAACGTTATTGGAAAATAGGCATACACCGAGTCAAACATGACCTCAACATGGCGAGAAATATCCCACTCGACTATCAGCACTCGCAGCATAGAAAAGACAAGCATCAGGTTCCGGGGATCCTTTTCGCCGTTAACAAGGGCAGCAATGCCGGCCAGTGACTGGTCCCCCATATCCTTGAGAGCTGAAAAGGGTTAGCACTCCGACAGGCAATAGACGTCAACCCTACCTTTCCGATGCTTTTGCATTAGACTGTTGAGCAGCTCTAAAACGGTGTACCGCTCGGTCTGCTTATGCGACTGCAAGTCTGGAAAGTGATCAAACATCCTACCTCTGATCAGCCCTGGACTAAGCGGACGTGCTGTCAGACAACCTTGTGGAGGCCTCGTCTTCCGACAGCTGTCGCGTGGTGGTCCGCACTCACGCTTTCACAACTGTTTGGGCCATGGCTGTGGTAAACCTGTCGAAGCCCTGAAGATGGGACAGGCCCTCGACGGCGTGTCCATCTTCTACTCTCGCACAGAGGAAGTTACACAAGACATCGATTTGCTGTCGAGTCAAGTATGTTGGCGGCAAGGCAGTGATGATGGCGGTGAGATAGGAGATTGCCCGTCCCCGTATCTTCGCGTCTTCATCATTAATGTACTCGCCCAATGACTGGACAATCTCGATCAACGTCGCTTCCCGCCGTTCGAGTCCTGCCTGCCGTTAGTCTTGTAGTCGCCTTAGACAGGGTAGGCAAGACCGACGCTGTGCTGTCCGGCCAGCGATTTGTGTGGCCTCTTCTCTATTGCTCTCGACGGCGAGAACATAGTCTCGCGTGTCCGACAAGGCCATTGCTCATCATTGTCGAATAGCTAGTGCAGCGCAGTTGCCATATCTTTTTTTGCTCTTGAAAAATAGCGTCGATGTTACTGGCTAGCTTAAACTTGATGCTGCTGACATCATTGGTGGAAGAATTCTTCCCAACTCCGCTACGGTGGACGAGAACTCTCAATCTCGCTCTCCGTGCTTTTGTCACTGGGGACATTATTGACCATGGCTCGATCTAGGATGTTGTGTTCCAACAACACCAAGGACGGAACAAGCTGGCGAGTGTCAATCACTAGCTTATCGCTGCCACCATGGAATCTTATGCTGCAATATTTTCCACAAATATTGCCCTCACGATTAGTGCGTCGATCAAAACACTGAGGATGAATTTGCCAAGCACTTGCTTACCTGCACTGCCTCCTGAGTTATTATCGACCTGTGTGATAGGGCTCTCTGACCAATGGCAAGTATAGCTGGTTCTAGGTAGCGGCGTATTCGAATTCGAATTCGTTCGAGTCCGAATTAGCCATTGAATACGCAACCTTTTTAGGAATAGCGCTGATGACACAGAATCCTATTCTGGATCCATGTACATGATGTAAGATATAAGATGGCTGTTGTTTGCTGTTAATCTTGTTCGACATCATCAAACAGATATTCACTCAAAACTACCGGTGTTGCGGAACATGGATTTCACCTTTAAGGCCGATATTCCTTCAACCAAAGAGAAAGAACTTCCTCCATACTCCGAGCGTGACTCGGTGCCTGTCAGCGATGCCAAAAGCATTGCTCCCGCCTCAGTCTCCGTCTTTTCTGGAGGAACCGACACCATGTCCGCCGATACGTCCTCTTTCAATGCCGGAACGCGTCTCCGAATCCATTCTCGTGGACATCCGCTCGTCTCGCTGCCTGTTCCACCAAGAGAACTGGAAATCACCATCACTGACAGCGCTGGCAACGTGGTGTATACGTCAACACGGGCTAAGCGCAGTTCCGGAAATGCCATCCTCTCACACATCAAACAGGGCGACCTGATCAGCACGTCGTACTTCTTTGGCCCCGGGCGAGACCCGGTAATGAAGATGATACAACCATTCGAAGTCAGCCTCGACACCATCCGCATTGAGACTCGCTGGACCACTCGGGCGACGGCATTTACATTACCCAATGGTCGTTCATTTGAATGGTTTCATGACAGCTCCAAAGATTCCGACGCCCGCAAGGGTAAGCGAACCAACGTGCTTGTGTTGCACCAGATTGATGCCGAGTCTCCGAAGCGGCAGAAGAGGGCAAAGAGCAGTAGTCAAGCCATTGCGAAGTTGATCCGCAGTGACGCGACACGGACAGAGGGCACAACAAGGTGTACAGCTGGAAACGGCGGGGAACTCGTACTTGATGTTGACGCAATCAAATACCTGGACGAGAGCATCATTGTGGCGACGTGCTTGATGATGCTCAAGATGGAGATTGATCGGCGCAGAGGTTGCCAGTTTGCCGTAGTCATGGCTGCAGCTAGTTGAGGGTTGGAGCCTGTGGATACGTATCTCTGCGTTCGAGCTCGGTCTATCAGTAGTCGACTCTGCTTTGTTCCTGTAAGGCGTGAATGACTGATTACTCTCCGAGAAAGGTGACCGGATATAATCTCCGCAATCCCACTAAAATATGATGCCCCACATTTGATGTTCTTGACTGTAGAACACCCTTCCAGCCGCGTCAACGCGGTTCTCCCGCACCCGGCCAACATCAGAATCGACATCCGCTTGCTTGGCAATATCACACAAGAGCTTTCCAATGGCTGATGAAGCGGCAACCGAGACGGCGCCGCCCGCCCGCCAAGTGATATACTGTGGAGGTGCGCAGCGTGTTGCCCTCGAGTTCCGGCTGATTAAGCGATGACTGATGCTGGAAGGTATGTAGTCTGTACACTTCCACCTGAGGTACTGTATATGCGCAAGCGACTACTTCTGCGTCAAACCTAACTGTGCCCGCAGTACTGTGAGTTTGGAGGGACGACGAAAAAATGTCAAGAATGGCTGCAGAAACACCACCCAGATATGCATGAAAAGTTCTACTCGGAAGGTTTGTGCCTATGCACTGTCTGTGCTCATGACCGCTCTCTCACCTTTTATGTATATAGAAGCCATCAACGCCGGCCTCGCTTCTCTCTCAGTCGAGGCCCAAAAGCGAGCGGAGAAAGACGCAGCAAAGAAGACGGCCAAGGCAGCAGCTGCTGAGCAAAGAGAGGCAGAGAGAAAGGCAGAGGCCATGGTCTACATCAAGCGAGTCGAGCGGCAGAAACGCAAGTATGTCACAGTCGTTTCCGGCCTGGAACAGCACGGGCTTGACTTGAAGAAGGTAGCCAAAGAACTAGGCAAGAAGTTCGCGACGGGTAGCAGTGTCACCAAAACAGCGTCGGGCGGAGAAGAGATTACAGTGCAGGGCGACGTGAGCGATGATCTCTACGACTGGCTGGAGGAGAAGTACGGCGACGTGATCCCAATGGACGACAATGTCGAGTGTATAGAAGACAAGAAGGCCAAGAAAGCGGCGGGCTAGATTATCAAGTTAGTTGATGGCGAAGAACTTTTGTCAAACGCACTGGGTGTGCAACATGACCACATATTGGGGGAGCACGTGATGGGATGAGCGCCATAAGGCCACCTCCGCCACAGTGCGCTAACTTACCTTAACCTTAACTTTAAAATAATCCTATTGGCCTCCCCACGCGGCCCCCCCCCCCGGGTCCTCCAGTGACCAGTGACCACACCCTCCTGTGTCATGCGCATCAGAGGCTGTAAAACGCGCTCCCACCATGGACCCGGACGACGTCCCTCGGTCGCCGAACGTCAGCCAGCTGCTCGTCGCCCTCGGTGGATATGATGATCCAACCCGCAAAATGGCGGCGTTCAAACTGCAGAACCTCATCAACGACCCATCATTTGCCGAGCACTTTGTTCAACAGGGCGGACTGCCCAAGTTGCGGCTGTTGGTGCTTGAGAGCAGTGGCAACACTCTCGCTTACGGTTTGGCCAGCTTTGCACGGCTGCTCGACGTCGACCAGGGCTGGGAGGCCGTCGACACGGCCGTTGTCGAGAAGGTCGTCGAGTTGGTCGTCTGTCAGCCACTGGTTAATATTCTGCGTGGTGCCATGGCTATCCTGGTCTCGATTGTGTCCCGGCCCTATTACACCGAGCACTCGTCCTTTCCCGACCCAAGACCACAGTTGGGGGGATTCCAGGCACTCAAGCCCGCCATCGCCGTGTACCCGCAGTTTCTCGAGATGTTGGTCAGCCGCTTGTCCTCGGCCGACCACGCTCTGTGTGCCAATGCACTTCAGCTCATCAATTCCCTGATGCGAGACGCCTTCAACGACAGCGAGGCCGAGTGGCCCAAGTTCATCAAACGCATCCAAGACCTCGGCGTGATCAAAGCAGTCTACGGACTGATGAAAGGCTCGGCCCTGCAGGATCTTGCCCATCCGCTCCTCGAGTTCCAGGCCCTTACCAAGGTTCTGCTGCGAAGGTGGCGCGATGTCCCTGTCGACCTCGCCAAGCCCGAACACCGTCGAACCATCAAAGCCATTCATCTCTCCAGCCACCCCGAGAAGATGCCGCCAGATGTGCCACTGAAGGATGGCCAGCAGAGACCTAAACACAACCCCTTCAAGTGGCGCCGCCTGGGTTTCACGACTGAAAGTCCAGAGGCCGACTTTATCGACATGGGCTTCCTGGGCATGATGGATTTTTCCGACTACGTACGCAAACATCAAGACGAATTCCAGCATATCCTGATGGAACAGGCTGTTGGCCCAGAACCAAAGCGTTGTCCCATTGCTCGAGCCAGCTTGACCGTCACCTCCATTTTGTTTGAGCACTTTGAAGTTGAGCGTATTGAGCACGAGGACTCAAAAGGCTATCTAGCCTTAGAGAGTCGCACCAATTTTGAGAAGATCTTCAAGCCCCTGCTCTTGCACTGGAGCCGATTGCACGTAGCTGGTCTACACGCCTTCCTCCGCCTGTGGAAGGCAACTGGCGCCGAACTCAATGACTTCTCCAAGATTGCCGACTTGGTCAGAATTCTTATCGAGAGCGTCGTCGGCGGTGCCGATAGAACTAAGACGATCGAAGAGATCGAATCAGAGCTTGCAGTCTTCGAGTATAGCAAATTGAGAGAACTCCAAATGGAGTTGCTCGACCTCACCTACGAAGATGTATGGGGCCATCATCTCACCGGAGTGAGGGAAGAGTTGCAGACTGAAGCACTCCAATTTGTCAAAGAACAAAGAATCCGCTGTCTTCTTGCCGGCGCCTGGTTCCCACTAGACGCAGAATATCACGACACCGAACATTCCGAATCAGCCAAGGAAAGTGAGTCTGCACTACACATACCCCCTTCTTACCGCTACGTCAAACTTTCAGAAGACCGCGAGTACTTGCATTGGGGTGATTTCGATGAACAAGACGATCCTCCCCCCGCCATTTCCGCGCTCAAGGACAAGATTGATGTCTCCATCATCTCTTCCGTCGTCTCCAATGTCACGACCAACGACAAAGCCTCAACCACCTCTACCGACTACACTGCTAAAGACTTCCAGCCGGACAAGTTCACCACGACTGAAATCGTCATACACGGCTACATGCCCAAATCGCGCGGAA
Organism: Chaetothyriales sp. CBS 134916; assembly: GCA_003709845.1. Classification (NCBI taxonomy): domain Eukaryota; kingdom Fungi; phylum Ascomycota; class Eurotiomycetes; order Chaetothyriales; family Domatiomycetaceae; genus Domatiomyces; species Domatiomyces globalis. Next base: position 23,046 of record QQXO01000321.1, read on the forward strand.
CCCACAGTCGAGCAAGCCACAACCGTACCGCCTCAAAGGCATCGAACAGAACGCCACAGCCTGAATGGGTGTTGCTCAAATTCCAGCCTCCTTCCCACATACTCGCTTCCGAGTGGCTCGACGGTCTGCTCATGTTGCTCAATCAGCAGCCTATCACTGCCGAGACAAACAAACTCATTAGGATGATGAGCGACTACGGCCTCAGAGTCAGACTGCTGAATGTCCCCTTCAATGATGATGATGAAATGCTTGGCGGCATGGATGGCACAGATGCCCCAGAGATCCCCAGTCGCGATGGACTCGACGAGGACTACTATTATCAGATATGAGCGCTGGGCAGGTCGTCCACTTCAGTGCTCTTGGTTGATGTTATTGAGCGGAGGAGTTGTAAGGACGGGATAGCTTTTGACGTGCTTCCGGAAAGACACCAGGCCCTAACGCCTTATTTATCAGGCGTTCTTGTTAGTACGAGATACCCCATTAGTAGTAGTATACAGACCTCACATGCTTCCTGACTGCTGTGACTAGTCCGGCTTTCTTCTCCGTGTGCTAGTCTGAACTACAAGTATGACCATGCGCAGTACAGTAGTAAAGTATACCAGAATACCTCCCCACCCTTGGTGATGTGGGATGTCGTGCGGGAGGCGACAGTTAGAACCGTAAAAGACCAGGTCTCTTGAGAATGTCGCTCCCACGTGCCGCTCCCACGGCGAGATGATAGGTGACCCAGAGACCAGTTAGAAGATTCGTGCGTGCCTAACGCCAAGATGAGGAAAATCATCGTCGAGTTCACCCTCCGTTGGGACTAGGGTGATGTCAGCCTTGGCTCACACGACCGAGATAAAATCTCACACTGGTCGTGGGGTTAGAAGTTTTAGCGCCTTGGTGCCTACTACAATGCAACTTTTCCCCTGCTCACCCAAGTGGCCCTCCCTATCGCCTTAGCTAGCGGGATCGAGTACAATTTTCCCCTAACATCACCTTCCCTGATTTAGACACTTTTGCATTGTACTTTTCCTATTTAATTTGTTGGTATATAGGGTCTCAACTGAAGTCTGATTAGCTAATAGAATCACGTGATGCCTGGCGCCAGCAAATGCGACAGAAATACTGCCGACAATACTTAATCAAGAGTAGGTGCTAAGAAAAAGTCTTCAAATCAGGGAAGGTGGCGCCAAGGAAAAACTGTCCTTGAGCGTTGTGTAGTCTCTCCCTTTCAGACCTATCACCAATTCCGATTGTCTTTCTTGACTCAGCTGAACAGACTGGTCGGTAATCCGAGGGGAGCCATAATAGGTTCTCTGACTTATATGTGATCCACAGTCTGTCTGAATTTAAGCCTCCCTGTGAGGCGAAGACAATAATATAATTATGTGGTAAAGCGGTTGATAGAAGACCCTAGAGGTCACAGAATTCTGAGGGAATCCTATATACTGTAGTCGGATTGATCTAGAAGAATCTACGAGTACTCGGAATGGAAATTTGTTAAGAGCACAGCTATCGGTTTCTATGGAGAGTAGCTGTTTCACTCTTGTCGGTCAGGTCGGCGACAGAATATCAGTAGTGTCAAGTGCCTCTCGGGATTGTTGGATCAGCACGGTATCCAGCCATCTCGTATGGTAATGGAGCTATTCCGAGTTGTCACTAGATTGTCACTAAA